>APFE030462805.1:38253-51456 GCA_000404065.3 Pinus taeda | reverse complement strand
AAAGCACATTGATGTTCAGTATCACTTTGTGAGGGATATGATAGAAGACAAAATGGTGTTGCTGGTAAAGGTGGACACTTTGAAGAATACTACAGATGCATTAACAAAATCTGTGAGATTTGAGAAGTTATCTTGGTGTAGAGAGACAATGGGCATTTCAAGGCTGGAAAATTGACTAATCTCTCCTATGGCCCCCTGTGGAAAGAAAACAAGTGGGAGAATGTTGGGTTGTGTTATATTCTTTCCATGACTAGCTCACGTCATTAACCAGGGGGGTAGGAGGGGGGGTGAAGCTCCCCTCCGTTGTGCCGATTGTGTAGCGGGGGGGTTACAGGGGGTTTGAAGCATACCCGTAACCCCACTTTATGGGGTTCAGGGCAGCGCCCTAGAAAATTTTGGTTTTGGACCATATGTTAGGTTGGGCGGACCCACCTATGGTTTTGTGCATGATTTTCACACATGTTTTCTGGACGTGATGGTTTTCGGTCCATGGTATTGGATGCTTTGGCATGTATAAATATGTATTATAACATTGAAAGGAACATAATGAAAAATCAAGTTGGTAGTCCGGGTTTTGGGATCCAAGGGAAAGTCTCTATGTATATGTGTTTTCTGTGTTATGCTCTCGCATTGTTTATTTTTTGTGTTTTAGAATTTGTATGCAGGTAATTTCTATACGAGGTTAAAACCTACAAGATTAGAACAAATTTTGGTTTTTCCCTCCACCCTACCCCCCTACCACTATCTCCCTCCCCTTATGAATCCCCTCCCCCTTCCCCTCCTGCCCCCTAGGAACAATAATGGCCGATGATATTAAGTTGTCGATCTTTAAAGGAACTGGAATAGAGGATCCATAGTAGTTATAGTTCTTATGTGAAGTAGTATGGTCATGAAGCAGGTCCATGATGAAAATGTGAAAAAGGCACAGCTTTCCATAATATTAAGAGATCAAGCATTAAATTGGTATATGAAATATTCAAGCAACCAGATCATGTCTTACGCAAACATTGAATCAACATTGGTAAAATAATTAAGAAACCAAAATTTGAGTCATCATGCATCACAGAACTAAAGGAGATCAAACAAAGGCTAACTGAGTTAGTGTGGGAATTTGATCAAAGGTTCAATGTATTTTTGGATCAAGTGAGCTTAGATATAGCTCCGTAGCAGAAAAAGGAATGGTTTATAGCTATGTTACTACCACACATTAGATTACCTTTGACATAGTAGAAAATAAAGACTCAAGTCTATGCTTTGGAGTTGGAAATGGATTTAGAAGCTTCACTGATAGGTGATACAAATATGGGTATGCAACATATCTAGAGTCAGTTGGCGAATTTGACTTTGCAGTTACAGGATATGAAGAATAGTAAAGAAGTTTGTGAAGAGGTCTGACGTACAAAATCAAAAGCCAAAGGTCACTCTAAAGAGAAATGCCCTATTTTCAGAAATTACATAGCCAATGGAGCACCTGATCCTTTGAATGTTGGATATAGCTTATGGTGAAAAATATGCTGAACTAGAGGTGAACATCGCTCTGAAAATTTCTATTTGTTACAAGAATATGTGCATACCGCGAAGAAATTATTTTGCAAGTTCTATAAATTTGTGGGGCATGACGAAAATAATTCTTGAGGCTATGAATTGATGATGGATCATGGTGTTGATACATATAGAATGAAAGCCAAAGAAGGACATGAAGGAAGTGGAAAATGAAGTGGCCAAGGTGGTTATGTAGGATGAGGTTGAGGCAGCAAAGCTGGTCGAGGTCGAGGTCATATTATTTGTTATAACTGTGGCCAAGCGGGTCACTTCGTAAGAGATTGTCATAACTTGACTACGACCTATAAGTATTGTAAAGAATTTGATCATGTCATTGAGGAGTGTCCAATACTTATAGTGAAAATGTAAGAAAAGAAGAATCTAGAGCTAACCCATAACATTTACATGATGACTATGGAACCGAGGAAAAATGAACCTCACATCAATATTGTAAGAAGGAGTGGCGCTGTGACAGGAAATGAAAAAGCATATGGGAACAAGGTAGTTGAAGATATATGGGTTATAAAGACTACAGAGAAAGAACTGATGTTCGATATTCACAAGGAAAAAGAAGCCTTTATGGAAGTGAAGCGAAGGTTTATGGATGTAGGAGCTTCGACACCTAGTGTGTAGCCAAAGAAGAAGAATAACAATGACAGAATATCAACTACGACACAATATACAAATCCAGGTATTTTAAAGTTGTTCTTGCAAAATTGTATGAAGTTATTTAGAAACCGGAAAGTTGTAGAAGGACTGCAAGAATTGATAGACTCCTACACATCTAAGGAAGTACCACGAAGTGAAATGCATGAAGTAAATAATTTATGTAGACAAAAGAGAACTAGAAAGGAAATGAGGTTGAGTGCACAAACAAGAAAATATGATATGGACCAAGTTATTTTAGATTTGGGATCTGAAGCTAATGTCTTGACGAAGCAAACATGGGAACTAATGGGTAAACCAAAGTTACAACAGTCACCTATTTAGGTTAGAATGACGAATCAACAGAAGATCATTCCTCTAGGAAGATTATTAGGCATTACAGTGGACATTGAAGGGGTGCATAATACTACATATTTTGAGGTAATAGAAATTGTGGATGATAGTAACCCCTATACTACATTACTTGGATTGGATTCGTAATTTTCTAATATGTCTATAATCAGCATGAAGAAGAGGCAAATCATATTTAAAAGCAACAATATGAGAGTGATTGTTACCTTCGATCCATCACAAGGATCAAGGTATACTTAGCTAGTTAAAGAGGAATATAATGCAGTTGATATAAATAACATCTATCAAGTGATAGTCAAAGAAGAAGAATGGATTAACCCTATTGCAGATGGAAAGTTGAGTTGGGAGCATAACAACTCCTATGCTTTAGATTCAGAAGAAGAATTAGAAAATTAGAAAAATAGGTTACATGAAGTGTCTATAAAACGATGTACAAGAATGATTAAATCACTTCATTGTATAACCTCTCAGGTATGTAATTTTCCTTACTATGTTGTTTGGGTGATATAAATAGTTTTCTTGAAGAATATGAAGAAAAGGTACGAGAATGTCAAATATTATTAGCCCTAGATATAGCCCTAAGAGCTACTCTTTCTAGAAGGTGGGGTACACATAAGAAGAATATAGGAACTTGGAAAGAATTAGGGGAATTTCGAGGTCTAAATGGGCCTCCTAAGGAAATTATAAAATAATAGTTGAAATAATAAAATAAGATTATTTTACATCATCAAATTTTAGAGGGAAAAAACAAAAAACTACTTTTTCAACTCGTATTTTCAACTTATCTCCATATGGGTTTACTCAAGTTTCGATTGGGAACACTTGCTGGATTCATAATTTGATTTTTCATCTAAGGAGTACCCATGTTTCATACTTTTGATAGAGCCTACTACACGAAAAATAAGAAATACATGAAAAACGTGATTGCAATCACGATTTTTCTTATATTTCTCATTTTTCATGCAGCAAGGTCCATCGAAAGTATTCATCATGGATAATACTTGGATGAGGAATTAAATTTTGCATCCAATGAGTATGCCCAGTCGAAATTTGAGTAAAGCCTTAGGGAGATTAGTTCGAAATACAAGTTGAAAAAAGTAGTTTTATTATTTTATTATTTTTTAATCCTTTTACTTTTTTACTCCAAAAGTGGTGAATCATCCCTCATGGTTGACATCATCATCTTGAATCATATTGGTTCTTATAAATTTTATTTTGGTTGTACATTTTTCTTAGGAGACCCATTTTATACATCAAAAGTTCTCTAATGAATGTCGAAGATTGATATGGGTAAGGTTTGGTTAGGTAGGCATAGAATTGATAGGAAAATATGATGGTCAAATTGATCCTAGAGAGCAAATCCAGATTTGCATGAAAGCATGGAAATATATTCCATGGGAGAAATGCGTGAATGGGTTCATCCATATACTAGAGACAATTCCTCAAAATTGGTATTTGGAAACATAACTTTGACATGGTATTGTGAGTTGGACAGAGATGATTGATGGGTTTATATTGACATTTAGCTTTGAGGATGACTATCCATATATAGGTTCATCCCTTCAGATAGTTAAAAAGAATATTTTTAAGAATGAAATTCCACTCACTTGGCAGCCTAATTGGGATGTGCAGCTACAAAATATACAAGAATGCTACAACATCACTGCAGAAGAAGATGAAGACCCTCACAATATTGACATAACAGAATATGAAGGTTACCGTGCAGTGAATGGACCTCAATTAGAAATTCCTAATATAACGAATCCATTAAAGACAAAGAAGGTGAATATAGGGTTAGAAGATGAGACGAAGTTTGCAACTATAGGATTTCATTGGGATGAAGGCACAGTCAGCAAGGTAACAGATCTATTGCATCAATATCAAGAGTTATTCCCCACTAAGTTCTCAGATATGAAAGGCATAATAGGGGATGTTGGATTAATGGGTCCTGGCCTAGGTTCAGAGTTAATTTCACCAAACAAACCTCTACACTACCGGCCCTTTCGGCATCAATCCGTGGAGCGCGGACTGAAGTGTCATCCGAAGTAGTATGGGGGCATGCTGGAACCAAGTTTTCACACCCAGAGATGAGCGTGATGTCGTTTTATGCCCTAAATTTGCCTTCACTCAAATCAATAAGGCTTTAGGGCTTATCGATATAACTACTTGTAATCAGCTTCTATACCTCCACTAACATTCATGACTATCTTTCACGGACCCTGAATATGTGAATCAATTACTTATGCGCATCAAATATTACCCTTAACCTAGTAATTACTTAGATCAACTTAAGTGTTAATAACTTCTGCATACAATAAGATAATCTTCACAAAAACAATTAAAAATAATTGCATTCATGTAACAATATCAATCATGTAAAGTCACGCATTAATACACCATTATTTCATAAGCCCATTATAACATAAGGTGCCTTCATATAAATAGAAGTAAACATACGAAACACAAGAATTGTTGGAATAATCTCTTTATTAATGCTTTAGTTCTACTTACAGACTCAATAATTCCCTATGCACGCAGCTGCAGGGGTTGGTGCACTCCACTGCAGACTCTACTCTAGGCCTCTACGCATATAGCTAGAGAGCCTCTCTTCTACTCTAATACTTCTTCTCTCTTACTCTTACTAACCCATTACATTCATCTTCATCATTGATATCTATCTTAGACTCTCTAAGATTCTCCTATTTATACAATCCCATGGTCCGCAGACCATGGGTGGATCTACAAAAGCTGACTCAACTTACATAAAAGAAGGGTAAATCCCTTTATGAAACTTTAACTGTCTACATGCTCTATGACCATAAATTAGA
The DNA here is from genome assembly GCA_000404065.3 of Pinus taeda. Taxonomy (NCBI): domain Eukaryota; kingdom Viridiplantae; phylum Streptophyta; class Pinopsida; order Pinales; family Pinaceae; genus Pinus; species Pinus taeda. The sequence goes on along the minus strand of APFE030462805.1, from coordinate 46,069 downwards.
AATACTTTAAATTTTAAACCAAAAAACTTGGGCTTTTTTCCCCAAAACTTGGGCTTTTTGTCGCAAAACTTGGGCTTTTTCCCCAAAATTGACCCTAGGGGACCCTATCCCAATAGGGGACTTGGAAGTTATGAACATTCCCCTGAAGCTTGATGTGAAGCCAATTAAGCAAAGACCTTATAGACTGAATCAAAAATACAAAGAAAAAGTGATGAAGGAACTTGAGAAAATGATAGCAGTTGGAATCATTGAACCTATGGAAGAATCAAAGTGGGTAAGTCCTATGGTAGTACAATAAAATAAAACATAGGGTGAAATTAGGATTTGTGATTATTTATGAAAGTTAAATGTTGCATGTCTACATGACCCATTCCCTAGTTTCACTGATGAAGTATTGGACAATGTAGGAGGTCACAAAGCCTATTCATTTACAGATCGACTTTTAGGGTACCATTAGATTAAAATTTCACCAGAGGATCGACATAACACTACCTTCACTAAAGAATGGGGATAATATCAGTATACAATGATTCCTTTTGGGTTGAAGAATGCCCCTACCATATTTTCAAGAGTAGTGGTCGCAAGTTTCAAAGAGTATATTCATAAGATTTTGGAAGTATACTTTGATGATTGGACAATATTTGGGTTATTGAAGAAACATGTTGCGAGCTTAAGGTTGATGCTCGACACATGTAGGTAGTATCACATTTCTCTGAATATAGAGAAGTGTATATTCTGTGTAGCTTTTGGTATATTGATAGGACACATTTTTTTCAAGCAAGGATTGATGGTGGATCCTGTAAATATTGTTATCTAGGGAAAATTTTAAGAACCACCCTAAATTTATATGTATAATAAATGGGCTAATCGCCATGATACATAGGAAAAGTGGGAGGTGATTTTATCAATAACATAATATGTATATATAATTCTTTTGGAAAATCTCTCAGGAGATTATATTATCTTGTATATTGATGGAGAATCTTTCACTGAATTATAAAATATTGTAAGATCTTGACAAATCTTTTACTGAATAATAAAACATTGTGAAGTCTTGGAGAATGTTTTGTTAAAGTATGAAACCATATATGATAATAAGAAACATATTCATTAAACTGTAATATATAACATGCATGTTTGGAAAAAAGAAGCATAATTTTCTCTTCCTACAAACAATGTTCCAAGTTTCAGTGGCCATGTTCGTCAAAGTTATTACAATACACTCTTTCATATCCTTCTATTAGTTTTGATAATATTCCACAACAAAGTTTTGGTAGGCATTGATATTGACAACAAGTTCTGTCAAGGTAGGAGAGATTAATCTTTTCTCCACAACTTTTGTCAAGCTACCACTTTTTTCGAGTTATCAAATTTCTTTCTTGTTCCATAGGCTCCAACTGTGAGATAAAAAAAAATACATCAAGTTTGTTTACCCCAACATGCCAACAAGTAGCAAGCCCCAACTATATAATATAAGGAAGTATTAGGTATCCCAAAGGCTTGAAGGGGATCTAATTGAAAGAAGTGACCATTGTGAGAATCCTTCCAATCAATATATGAATATATAAATGTAGATTTATTATTATTTTAATTAGAAATCTTCAATTAAATAATAAAATTTAATTATGTATCTCGCAATCTAAATTGCTTATTAGCATAATTCACTACCCTCATAGGTCTCACATTTTTTAACAGTGTTGTAACATGTAGATTAATTTCCTTTTTGGTGAACAATATCCACCTTTTAGAAAAATATGGTGCAGTGGCTCCAACCCCTATAAATCATTAGGACAAACTAAGAATAGCACAGAAGATGAAAGGTTGTACAAACCAACTTATTTTTCAAACAACTAATCCAACATCAGTACCTACACTTTTTCATGAAGATATCGTATTGAGAATGATTGAAAAATGGTTAGAAATCTTCTGCCAAGGTGATGCAGAAATAGTGATAAGGTTTCATTGTTTTGAATTTTTTTTGTTCAATTAGAAAAAAGTTAAAAAACAATATTAATGGAGATATTGGTATTTTTTACTAAATTTTGTGAAGTGACTAAATGTAACTTTAACCATTCACCTTAAGATGTCTTTACAATATAATTTCCTAAGTCTATTTAATATCTTCATTATCATAAAAACCAACCTATATCCATCTTAACTCCACATCTACCACTCTTAGGGGGATAAAATATATTTATCCCTCTGAGCGCTTGGTAGACCCATCTACCACTCTTAGGGGGATAAAATCTATTTATCCCTCAGAGTGCTTGGTAGACCCAGAATTAAGATGGATCTAAGATGATAGAATTTCCCCTTTAAATAGTCTATGCTCACATGAATACCATGGTATTACCATGGGTTATGGTAAACCTGGAGCTTAAAAATTACTATTAGTAATTTATAAAAATTAATAATTGATTTTTATTTTATTTTTCATTTTAACCAAGTTAAAATGTTTAACATACATTAAATCACAACATCCATTTTTAATCTTGATCCACTAAGCCCCCAGAGGGATCAAATATTTTTTCACTCTAGGCTAGTTTCCATATCACGATATTTGATCCCTCTCGAGGCGAGGCTTAGTAGATCTAGAGTAAAGATGGATCTATGCTGGTTTAATTCCCCATTTAAATAGGTTGGATCTATGTTGGTTTAATTCCCCATTTAAATAGGCTACATTCCACGTGAATACCATGGATCTATACTGGTTTAATTCCCCATTTAAATAGGCTACATTCCACATGAATACCATGGGTCAATACCATGTGCCATTTTTATTTTACTAATATTAGGGTTAATAAATTTTTTTGCATGGTATTAATAATAATATAGCCCATGATATTTGGCCCATGGTATTTTTCCCGTAGGTTTCACCTAAATATAACTCATTTATTGAGTGTTCATAAATATAAGGTGACTTGTAGAGTAAATATAAAAAAATGTTTTATTTGTTTACCATACCTTTCGTATCTATATTTTTATTAATTTACCATACCTCTTTTACAAATATGGTATTTGACCCATAGGATTCACTTAAATAAAAAGTCTTTTTTGAGCCTTCATAAATAGAAAGAGGGTTATGGACTAAATATAAAAGGAGGTTTTATTTATTTACCATACGTCTAGTTTATTTATATTTTCATTTATTTACCATACCTTTTGAGCAAGTATAAAAAGGTTTTACTTGTTTTCCATACCTCCACTTTATTTACATTTACAAGGTGACTTATGGAGTAAATATAAAAAATGTTTTATTTATTTACCATACCTCTCATTTATTTATATTTTTATTAATTACCGTCCCTCTTTTATAAATATGGCATTTGGCCCATAGGATCACTTAAAAAAACCTATTCTTGAAAAATTAGGCTAATGAAGGTTGTAAACTCCTAATTTCAAGGCTAAATTTACCCGTTTTTACCCTCTCCCTTAAAATAAGTGGGCTATTTGAGGAATTTGTTAAAAATGTACTATGATACAAAATATTCTCCCACTAAAAATTTAAAACCCCTTAATTTCCCCTAAGGGTGAACATTCGCCCCTAAAATTTTCCATGTTGTTATCATTGTCAATTTACTCCCACCGAAGACAGTTAGGTAGATTCGCAATGCGCTGGGACATATAGGATATTACAAAAAGTTTATCAAGGAATATGCACAGATCACTATGCCTATAGGAAAAACTGATGAAGAAAGATGTAGCATTTCTATGGAATGAAAAGTGTCAAAAGATCCTTGACACACTAAAAGAAAAGATGGTAATTGCACCTATTTTGGTTTTCCCATAATGGAATAATGAATTTCATGTTCATTTGTATGCTTCATGCATAGATTTAGGAGTAGTGTTGGCATAGCTAGGTGTAGGAGAAATAGATCACCCCATAGCTTTTGCACGTAAGAAATTGTCTAAAGCAGAGAAGAAATATGCAACTATAGAAAGGGAAGGTCTAATTATGGTATATGCATTACAGAAGGTTAGACATTATTTGTTGGGATCACATGTCAAGATGTTCACAGATCACTCTGCACTAAAATATTTGGTAAAAAAGCCTGTTTTAGGAGGAAACATTTGCAGGTGGTTATTACTATTTTAGGAGCATGACTTTGAAGTTATTGTTAAGCCATGAAGACTAAATGATGCACCTCATCATTTTTTGAGGATAGAAACATGAGATGAACCAACAAATATAGAGGATAATCTTCCTGATGTGAAACTGTTTTTATCAGAGTAGCAGATGAGCACTTCATTGATACTATTGAGTTGTTAACAACAGGAATGCCCCCTTAAGAATACACTATGCAAAAAAATATAGATTTGGTAGTTAAGGCAACATATTTTTCATTGATAGTAGAGAATTTGTATAAATTAGGACTAGATGAAATATTGTGCAGATATGTTCCTAAGCACAAAAGACAGATAATTTGATAGAAGCTCATAATGTCGCAATTGGTGGACATTATGCAAGGAAGGCCACTACGCAGAAAATTTTGAGTGAAGGACTATGGTGTCCTACATTACACAAAGATGCAAAGGAATGTTTTCGAGCTCGTGATATCTGCCAAAGAATAGGAAAACCTTCATGGAGAGATGAAATGCCAATAGTACCTCAAGTAACATTGCAGGATTTTGACAAATGGGCTATTGATTTTGTGCGACTGCTCAATCCACTAGGGAAAATGACTGGTGTAAGGTATATAATCACTGTGATTGATTATATGACTAAGTGGGCCAAAGCACAACCTTGAAGGATTACAGTGCAAAAACTACTACGAAGTTCATATTTGAGTATATTTTGTCCATATTTGGGTGTCCAAAGATTTTGATAAGTGATCAGGGGTCACATTTACTTAATCAAACCATTGAAGCATTAACTGAGCAATTTCAAGTGTACCCCCAAAAGAGAACTCCTTATCATCCTTAGGAAAATGGAACTATGGAAGCATTTAATAATATTCTGGAGAATGCACTCACCCAAGTGTACATGTGAACAAGAATGACTGGGATCTAAGGATTCTAGTGTTGTTGTGGGCATATAGGAAAACATGTAAGAAAATGACATGATAGACACATTTTAGCTTGGTATATGGACAAGAAGCAGTCATGCCTATGGAGTACATTGTGCCAAGTTTAATAATTATAGCCTTCATAGACATGGCAGACTCCAATATAATGGAAGAAAGGATGACACAATTACTTTCTCTAGAAGAAGATAGGTTTATAGTAGGCTTTCATCAACAAGTACAGAAAACAAGGGAGAAAGCTTAAGATGATAGGCACATCAAGCATAAGACATTCCGAGAAGGAGATCTTGTAATTTTATATGATAGAAAATTCGTGAAGTTCTTAGGAAAATTTAAAACACATTGGTTAGGACCTTATATCGTCAAGTACATCCCTGATGGTGGTGCAATCTAGCTTGTGAAGTTAAATGGTTAGTTGATTGCAGGACAAGTGAATGGTAACAAATCAGGTATACAGGGACAACTATGTCCCTAGAGCTTTGCAATAAAGGATGAAAGGAGAGGATTCTTAGTTCCACCTATAGTTGAAAGTGGGCACTAGAGTATAAACTACTCTGTAGAAGGGAACTTCACCAAAGGAAGATTACTGCATGATATTCAGGAGTATTTCAAAGTCTGAAAGAACCATGATGAAGGAAGGATTGCTGCCCCATAAGGGAAGGTTCGTTGAAGTTTGTTGTAAATATGACCGTTGGAGGGGAAAATTTTTCCATTAAAATAAACTTGTCGTTAGAAAACGTGGGCGAAACGCATTTATGAAGCACATATAGCTATATCTAGTACCATATATTTATTGGATGAGAAATATCTAAGCTAATCATGGGGTTCGAAATTCAGATTCACTATAGAATCCATGTTATGCTCAAAACTTTACACTTTGCTATTTGGATAATTCAGTTTGAGAGTTTGCAACCAAGTGTGAGATGAGTATGTTGTTGTATGTTTGAGAGAAGTTTCGAAGAGACTACTAGAGAGTTTATAGAGAAAGGGATAGAAGGCATCATTGAAGCCCAGACTGGTGAATCAATAACATCAAGTGTACCTGTGGCCCCAACATGTGCAAGGTCTCCAGGAAAACAAGTATCCATGGAAGAACATCCATAAACAAGACAAGAAGAGAGGCCAACTGAAGCCTCTGGAGTAGAGCTAAGGACATTCCCAAGAAATAAGGTAGAGAAATAGAAACAAATAAAGACCAAGCAGGATAAGAAACTTGTGTAGAAGGCAAAGAGACCAGTGTACTAGAAAGAACCAAACCAAATCCATCATAGTGAGGAAGCCAAAATGCACAAAATGGAGATAGAGGGCACAACAATTCCCTCTGTGTTGCCACCATATTTTCCAACAAGGAAAGTGGGTGCCAAGCCAAGTAAAGATCCCAAAGACACAAAATTTGTCACTTTCATACCACTACTACTCGAAAAACTTCCATTTGAAGGAAAATTATTGGGAAAAATTTCGTAGTTGAAGATGAATAATTGGGACTACAATGACCAAAGTAAGCATCTGTAGTTCGATCTCAACAAATACCTACAACATGTATACTATCCAGAGAGTATAGTTACAAGGTTGGAGCCACACCAATGGCATCTGAGATTGTAGAGATCAAGCCTACTAAACATGTTAAATGTGTGACACTTTGGTAGAAGCACATCTAACACAGCTTGTATTCGACAATTGGTGGTATTAGTGCATGACAGATGCCTATGGACTGGGAAGAGTATCCCAATTTATGCAACATTGATAAGAAGGATTACAGGATTTTCCTACCAAGGAAAGGACCCTGCCGAAGTGTTCGTCAACAAAAACCAAGACATCTCAGTGGCACAAACCATGAAGGATAAGTATGGGCTAATGAAAACATTGTGAAGCTATGATATTAACTCCATTAGTAACCAATGGGTGTGCTTCATCGTACACATATTAGCCACAAAATAATGAGGAAGTGTAGAGCAAATGAAGTCCCCGCTATCGTAGTTTCATTAGCCGTGTAGTGCAACAAAGGGGTCCAGTTCAACTAGGTCAGGTATTTATGAAAGGAATTTTTGGAGGACTACCAAGAAGCATAGGAAGAGGGTAATACATTTCACTATGCATGGTTGATCTTAATCATAGTGATGTTAGCATGGAAGGAGCCCGAGGACTCACAGGTTCCTCCAGTTAAAGAAGATGTATATGAAGTTGCGTGATATGCCTCACTCTGGTATACCAAGGATCCATTATGTGCAAAAGAGAACACAATCTTCTTTGTATTGTTGGAAATGGACTTGCACATGGTGGTGAACCAACATCCTAGGTGTTATACAGGAATAGTGTCCACTCAGATGCTGCTATTCCCACTAAGATGGGTGTCTATCTTAGAAACAAACAATCAAAGTCTACTATTGATTCCTTTTATGAAAATAGATGAGAGGAGAACCAAGAGGGCCAACTTGAGTCTTGCGCTCGATTTCCTCTCCTTCTTGATAGAGTTTCGCCGCTTCTTCTTTGTCTACCCAGCTTCAAAAGGACCTGTGGAATCATAGCAACATACTACTATGCAAGAAACAAGGATCTAAATTCATAAATAATGCAGGATCAGATGTGAATTAACCATATGCATGCATATATAAACAAGTACACAAGAATATGGAAGGAAACAAGAATAGCTTTATTCAGATGAAAAGTAGCAAGAAGATTACAACCATGTGCTCTGAACCAGCATCATCCTCCAGCTAAGAAGCCCTTCTTCACCTCAAGCAAAGCTAGATCACCCAACATTGTGAATGTACACCAGAATACCAACAACACTT
>APFE030462805.1:6318-35738 GCA_000404065.3 Pinus taeda | reverse complement strand
AGGTGATGGCGAGAACACGACCAAGGCTCAAAAGCTGGCGATAAGGCATTCACAATGGTTATTTACCGGTTCATTTTTTAATGAGCTTAAACACTGGGGGGAAACACTTGCTTGTGACTTATGTTTATTTTTTAACGAGCTTGAACTATGTGTTAAAACTTCTCGTGGAGAGTTTATTTTTTAACGAGCTTGAACTCTGCGACAACATTTCTCGTCAGTCGTATGATAAGAAATGCCTCATTCAAGATGCCATTTTTTATGGAGCTTGCACCTTTTGAAGCTTTGCCCCGAATCCTTTATTTATGCAAGTTCGGAAATGACTAGCCTTATGGGTTTAAAGGGTTATAAGTCCTAAAAATTTAAAAAATAAATAGTTGCTCTTCACTTGCATGCAGAAAGGTCTGCATGCCCGCAGGCATAGCAAAAAATTTCCAGTTTACCATGAAAGTTCCATCCGCGTAGCAGACAGAAATCTTCCTTGGCGATGTCTACCAAGATAGACAAAGGGGAGTGGTGCAACTGCATGCCACTCAGCATAACCTTAACGAAGGTATCTTATTCCAGTCCAATTCCATTCCTGTGAGGACGGGTGTCAGACTAGTCATATATTCCTCACAGAAATCCACTCTATACCCAAGGTTTTCCTACTGAAACAGACCAGGGTGCATGCCCCCTGGGTTTCAGTCACATCTTCCTGAATCACTCGCTCTCATCAGGTGGACGGACTTGAGATCAATGAGACATTTCTTGCGTGAAAAGACCGTTTAGGGATGGCATTTGACTATTTGCGATGTGTGATCCAGGGAATGACATTTGGTCCACGACCTTGACCATTTTGCCTTCGTGTGGGAAACACATTACTCTAAAGAGTGAGGAGACGATGGCTCCCATGCAATAAATATAGTCGTGTCCAAGGAGTAGATTATAATCTAAAGGTCCTTGAACTACCATAACGTTCATGTGAACATTTTTCCTTCCCAAAGTAATGGGCACATTGGGAAGGATCCCTAAACATCGACTGGTTCCCTTGTCGAAGCCTGTTAGATTTCTCATTTCAGGCAAAAGAGATGGCGAACCAAGCGCTTTCCAAGTAGTTGAGGAAAGGATACTCACAGAGGCCCCTTCATCAATGATGGTACTAACCATGACTATTATGTAAGCTTGTACAATGATTTTGAATGGTACACTGGCTGGTAAACAAGGTCTGCCTAGTAGATTCTAGTCAAAGGAAACAACTAGGTTGCTTGGTGGTGGGACCGAATAGACAGCCAGATATGACTCTGATGAGCTTCCTTCCTACGTTAAAGGAACGGGTGGACTGCCCCCAAGCTCATCGGAGTCGGTGTTGATGAAAAGAAATTGAACGGTGTCGTTCTCTTTCTCTTCAGTGACGGTATCATTCGAAGATGAACACTCTGAAGGAAAGACCGGGTCAACTGTCGTATCAACCCTTTGACTTTCGTCTGGTATGGATTCAGAGGGTTCATTTTCAATGATAGGTTCTTCAGCTAACCAAAATGACGGGCCACCCAGATTTTCAACCGGTGGAGGGCTCGGCAAGAGTTTTTGATAACCAGGAGGAAGTCGTAGCATTGAAACTAGACGATTATCCAAAACTCTTTTATCCTCTTCAAGGAAGGGACAACGGTGGATGGCGTGATCGCCTTCGCACAACTTACAAGGAAGTTTAGGATTCCTTCTTTGTCCATGTGCTTCACTTTCACTGGTTGATGGTGAGCATTCAATGTGATCGCCAGAGGTTGATGCTACTAGATTGTGCAAAACAAGGAGACCAGTCCCTTAAGATTCGAGGGATGCAGGGACAATCTCAGTGATAGTGGCCTCCATTGCAAATGACACAAAGAGATTTAGGTTTTGACTGTGCGGTGTGTGAATTTTCGCTAGATGATATTTGGCTGCTCCCTTTCGATTTTGGTTCCTTTTTCTTCTTTTCCTTTTTCTACTTCTACTTCTTCTTCTTCTCAGTTCCTTGATTTTTGGCCTTATCAGCTTTATCAAGTGAAGAGGAAGGAGGAGAAGGAGAATCAGATGAAGTAGAAGGTTGGGAGGCAACTCTAGTGTCGTCTAGTTGTTGGTTAGACTGTTCAGGAATTATGGGATTCTGAACGACAGAGGTAGAGAAGAGCCAGACCGGCAAACCAATTTTCAATCCTGGAAGTGATAAAGTGGCCATATGGGGTGGACAAACATCTCCCCAAGAGGAGAAGGGACTAGGATTTCCTTCACGGGGAAATCCTTGGTTGGTAGACTCCATTTTCTCAACCTGAAGATCAACAAGGGAATTCGTGATGTTATTCCGATTAAAATAAATTTTTAGACGCTTGGACACAACTTGTTTTTTCAATTTTAAAGAGTCGAGAAAAAACAAAATATGACTCTAGTCGCCTTTGATTTTTATTGAGCTTGAAGTGACAAGCGCTCAGAGGACCTTTTCCTTTAAGGAGTCTGAAAAGGAGCAAAATGGACTTCTCTAGAGATCTAGGCAGAGAGGATTACCAAACCAATCGTTAAACTGCAAAAAACTTTTTACGGTACGACAGTCAATCTTCCTGAATGTTGTGTTCGGTGCATTACAATCGATAGGGCGGCAGACACGGCTTCCTTAGGATAAAGGATGCAGCCTACTGTGGTCTCCCAATATATACGCGATGGTACATCGGAGCACAAGTCCGTAATGGCACTTGCCGTCTCAGAGTGGAGGAATCACCCAACCAACACGGAAAGCAACAGTTACCAAGGTTTACAACGCTGGAATACGCCTCTAGCCTAGACCTCTAGATGTTGTGCGTTAAGTTCCAAAGCGTTGTTAGATTCATTGAATTTATTTTAAGTTGATCTTGCTTAACAATTTTCCTTTCAGGTGCACCACGTGATGTATGTATAATTCCTAAATGTAGTCTAAGATGATAAACAAACATTTTATCTTCTTTCAGCAATGAAAATCCTAGCTACTAAAGGGAAGAAAGTCAAGCATATTTTCTTCACAGAACACGGAGCACACGCTAATATGAACAGTCCTAAATCAAGCCAAGCATTCAAAATGCAAATGCACATGCATGGATTTGTTTTCAGCTCTCTTAATGTGTGAATGACATTAAGAAAGCTACGTGCAAAACTGAATTACTTTTAAAGCGACAATACTCAACAAAATTCTTTCTCAAAACGAAGTGAAAGCAAGAGAGACACTTTGCGATTTTGAAATGGAAATTTATTTTCGACACTTTAAAAATAATAATTCAAATCCTATGCAATAGTAACTGTATAATCAACTATCTAAAACAATGGAATTGCTTTCTAAAACTGAAAACGACAGCTATGACACTTTCATATCTAAAAACGACAGTTCGACTACGCTACTTTTTGCAAAAGAGAACTAAAACGACGCACAATACATAAAAAATGTTTATAGTTATTTGCACTAAGGAGGTGGAATAATGCATGAGAAGGGGGTATTCATAGAAGTACAGTGACTACAGACATCAAAACTCTTGAATAAGACTGAAAACAGTGAGAAAAATACACAGTCAGAGGGTAAAGTCAATCCTCCCTGACCATCGCACCTGTTACACAGTGAACTCTGTATGCAGTGCACCTACTCCATTCGGGAAGTGCGATGCATACAGGCTACCTTGAAGGTAGGGTGAGATGGTAACATTGTGAGACTTTGAATGAGATTTCACTCATAGTTTGCAATCTAGTTCAGGTGTTTAGGCTAAATAAGCAAAGATCAATGTATGTAAAACACAGGGGTGATCTAAGAGGTTACTAGAGCCACCACTTAGGGAAATTAGATAGCTTGCAGATCTATTGCTTAATTCATAAGAAAAACACGGAGACTAATTGAAGCAGCATTGATCTACTTTGCATTTGTATGAGAAATGCAGTTCAAAGGCTAGCTGGCTTGACTTTAGGCTCCGTCTGTATGTTTATAAAACAAACAAGGATAGATAGGATAACAAGTAATCTAGTCGCTCCCTAGTGGAGTCGCCATTTTGTTATACAGGAACAGTGTCCACTCAGATGCTACTATTCCCACTAAGATGGGTGGCTATCTTAGAAACAAACAATCAAATTCTACTATTTATTCCTTTTATGAAAATAGATGAGAGGAGAACCAAGAGGGCCAACCTGAGTCTTGCGCTCGATTTCCTCTCCTCCTTGATAGAGTTTTGCCACTTCTTCTTTGTCTGCCCAGCTTCAAAAGGACCTATAGAATCACAGCAACATACTACTATGCAAGAAACAAGGACCTAAATTCATAAATAATGCAGGATCAGATGTGCATTAACCATATACATGCATATATAAACAAGTACACAAGAATATGGAAGGAAACAAGAATAGCTTTATTCAGATGAAAAGTAGAAAGAAGATTACAACCATGTGCTCTGACCTAGCATCATCCTCTCGCTAAGAAGCCCTTCTTCACCTCAAGCAAAGCTAGATCACCCATCACTATGAATGTACACCAGAATACCAACAGCACTTCTCTATAAGATACAAAATTCCAGCCTCTGGATCTCTGTGATGAGGGATCCATATATAGATGATTTCAGAGAGTTGAGTCATCTTTTGGGATCTTGATTAGTGTCTTCTCTCTGATATTTATTGCTTCCACTTGGAGAATGATGATCTCTTACTCATCTCTGGTTGAAAATGGAGTGGCAAGTGTCAGAGGGGAAGCTTCTGGAAGAGTCCATGATCTTCCACCTCACATTTTTGTCCCTGCCATTTGTCCATTCCTGACCATCGCAACCTACAGAGGAGAAAATCAGTATGCATCACACCCTATACATTGGGAAGGTGATATCCATTGCACCCTCTGCATTGAGCTTTCAGTATGGTCCAGTTTTTACCATTTATGAGCAATTTTCAGTGGAGAACTTCTGGGAGATGATGTAATCAGTTGACCTTGTTCCTTTAGGCAGTGAAACAATACTTTTAGGGACTTAAGATCCCTCAGTTTATGGACATTTTTGATTGGGGTTGAAGTGCCCAAAAATCTCTATAACACTAGGTTGTAACAAGTTTGTATGATCAATATCATAATATAACAAAGTTTAAGGCAAACTTTCACAAGGTATATGTAAAGGCTCGAAAGGATATGATGGAGACATGGCATCCCCTACCATATTTGGTCACCAATTATGACCTTCTTGAGATAATATAACACTGGATAGTAGAGTGGATAACCCTAATCATAGAAGACATCAGAGCAGAGAAGGACACCGCACCAGATGCAGGTCCAAGTGGAAAGGTCAAAGGAAAATATGTAGAAGAGACAGAGTGAGTGCAGGATCAAGGAACTAAGGAACCTATGAATAATGAAGATGCAGAAGAGGAATCAATGCTCATGATCAAGAAGAGGGTACCTACAAAGCCTATGATGAGCACAACGAAGAAGTAGAAGGTGAAAAAATATAAGGGTGCAATACCACTTGTCCTTACTAATGGGAACATCGACGAAATTGGAGAAAAATTCCAAGTAACAGCAAAAACATGGGACACGCTTGATAATTAATACAAATCTCTCTTGGTATATGTCCAATAGGGTGTTTCAAAGTTAAAGGCACTACCGTAGATAACTAGGCAACTAGAATTGATGGCTCAACCACTGCAGCCAAAGCGACAGATAGAAACAACATTTGGGTTAAGGATTCTACAAATACCAGCTGGAGCGTTATAGTTTGAGTCAAATTAAGACAAAGATCAATAAAAAGGGTGGGACCATGTCAATATGGATATTTATGCACTACCAATTTAGATATTGCACGAGCTCTACCAAGGTATAACAACTGAACTGTAGGAGCAAAAACAATGCACTTCACTATTAAATATTCAGGTGGAGAAAGAAAGAGCTTCGTGGAAGAAGGAGCTCGATCAACTAATTAGGGAAAGGGATGGAGCATGCTAGAAACAATAGAAGCTAGAGGAAGTCATCACAAAAACTTGTAGTATAGTGACATATGTAACGCTCCATGAAGAAGAGTCAGCAGCAAAGAAGGTCACAAAGCTTGGCCTCGCAATAAGGGATTTAGAGAATAAGCTTGCAGAATTGAAGTTTGAGTATGAAGTGAATATTACTGAGCTACAAATGAGGATACAGCTAGTCACACGACTAGAAGTATGTGAGAAAATTGTAACGGATCTAAAATCTACACTGAAAGGAATGTCCAACATAGTGGCAGACTATGGTAAAGTACTAGATGAACCCATGCAGATTTGGACCTCACTGTAGGAGGATGCAAACATTCGAAGTATTGAAGAGGAGCTCCATATGAAGCAGAAAAATTTGGAAGAACTTCGGGAAACTGTGAAGACCTTACTAGTCTAACAGAGGCTTTCTAGAATTAGTGAAGGATAGGCTCTTAAAAAGAAGATCAATGACCTTCGAAGAAAATACAAGATTTTAATAGAGAGGACTTAGTCGTGGAAGGATGAGGCCCTCCAAATTTTGTAAGAAGTAGATGATATGCTCAACGAGCTATCATAGGGGGAGGAATAAATGCTACAAAAGATTCCCTGACCAACAACAAAGGCACTACTGGAAGAAGTGCATCGAGAGGAGAAGCAGGTAGTAGAAATACTTTAGCATTATAATGTCACCTATATGAGAATAATAGCAAAGATTTGGGGCATAGTATCTGAGTGACTCAAGATGAGTCACATGTGAGTGTTGGGGACCTATTTAGTGCAATGCAACTTGGCTAGTTTTGGGAAGAAATCCAAGTTTTGTGGAAGTTTGTAGTAGAAAGGAAACTCCGGAGTATGAAGTGAACCACGCAGATGAGCAGCAGAGCACGATGAATATCATGTAAAAAAGTCACCTCACAGCATCAAGGCTTCGTGACAAAGCCCCTTCCTTTTTCTAAAGGCATTAAAATATTGTAAATTTGTTGGTTTTGGACTATAGACCCTTGTATTTCAAAGCCATGGTATTGGGTCCATGGTAATGTAATGATGGAAATCCCTCATGTAATAGTATATATAGGGATGAATAATAAAGAAGGAAGGCACTAGATGATATGTTGGATAAGATCTATGTTTATGTGATACTTTTGTGGTCTGTATTTTGGAGGAAGTGTGAAGCTCCGCAACTGTGTGCATGGAGGCTTGGGTTTGTAGCTAAGTGTGTAGAATGTCTATAACTTTGTGTGAAGACACCCTGCAGCTATGTGCATATGGAATAATTGTTTGTTATACAAAATCCCATATTATAAGAAACAATTCTTATGGATATAGTCCCACATTGGGATGAACCATGGTAAAATCTGTGTGTCAGTGTTCATTTTCTTATTATTTGCACTTTATTTCAGTATTATACACTTTATGAATGTTTATGTTATGCATGAATGTAACTCTACAAAGTAAAGTATAACTGTGAATTTGTTTATTAATTTGAATTTATTTATAATAATTAAAGCGTAAAAGGAATACAAAAATTCCATAATGCAATATCCCTCAAGCTGCAGAAACATGGTTCTGCAACCTCCCATAATCACTTTGGGTGAGACTGCGATATGCTTGTAGGTCATTGCCAAGAGGGCCAGTGGTTAAGGGCTTTGTTGGTGTGAAAAAAACTTTGGACCTGGGTCCAACCAACCTAAACCAACAAGGAGGAAAATCATTCTTTGGAGAAGCAAGTTGTAGCTTCATGTTCCACCACTAGATCTAATGTTTCACTGATGTAAAAGTGTACTTCAAATCCTTCATTAATAATGTGAAGCTCGTTGAGCCAACACTTCTTCATGAATATATCGTAAATGTAGTAAGACTATTATTGATATGTTTGTGGTATATGTTGGCATAATAACATATTAAGATTAATGTGTTATTTTGTTACTTAGAAATTGATATTATTGAATGAGTGTTGTTATACCTTTACGACTATTGTTTTTCTTGTGAAATAATTTGCAGGTTAATAAAAAATTCTTCCTATTATGCTCATGGGTGTCTCTTAGGATATTATTATTACTTCCCTACCTAAAGGCTCATCTCTCTTTACAGTTGTGGAAGTTTCTTGTGTATTCTACATTCGGTGTCACACAAAGCTTACGTACTTGCTAATCCAAAGAGTTGTTATGATCACTTTTGTATGTCTTGTAACCAAGGTGCACCTCTAAATCATTCACACTAGTGGCTAGACCCTATAACCAGATGGGACTCCAATACAAAATAGTGTGAGGTCTAATTGGGACCTCATATCGGGGAGATCCCCTATATGTTGGTGACATCTAGTACCGTTAATAGATTGCTAAGAGATTTTTTATAATATGAGTTTTTTAAAAGTTTTGTTATGTGATCCAGGTGGATATTGGTGGTCACCTACCTATTCCACTTGGACCCTCACCATTGTTTCCTTCAGTTTTTCAATTTCCTTAATTGTAGCACAATTTACTATTTTTGGCAGTTTTTCGGTCAAGAACTTCTCGAGCCATTTTGAGGTCCTCAACGATGTTTTGGAAAATCACTGGTGGAAAATATGTGATTTTAATTTGGTATTCATTGTCATGAGTTGTATTCCTTGGATATATCTTTCTAAAGAGGTATTGTGTGCACGAAAAGGAGATCGTATGCCAAAGTTACAACCTCGGGAAGTTGATATACCAATTTACCCCAATGGGTCCCATAGTTTGGTGTTTCATCTCCTAGGTTAGGTTTTTGGATGTTTTAGGTTTTCCATTATTCCTCAACAATAAATAGGCCTTCAAGCCTCATTTTAACATGGTTGATAGGCATGTAGCCACCACATCTCTTCTCAGAGATAAGCTACCATCGCCCGAGCTAGTCTTATTTCCATTCTATTTGTAAGCATATTTTAGTATCTTTTTTATTAAAATGGTGTTATTTATGTTTCATCTCTATATTTATGGTTATATCTATAATTTTTTTTGTTCCTATTTAAATTTGAATCAGTGGTATCACATTGGTCTACTCTTTCTTGATCCTTCTTTGCATGTCCCCAGTGAGTTCGGGATATAAGGAGTTAGGGCTCAATCTAGTTGAACCTTTGCAAGATCAACCTGGAAAACCCCGACAGTTGCCCATGGGGGGAGAAAAGAAAGATTATGGAGTAGGAGATCCCATCAAAATATTGCTTTAGGAGGCCCTCAAGAAACAAAGGAAAGTGATCATGGATAACTTTTCCCATATCCTTCAACAATTGCCCACTGAAAATGCATCCACATCGAGAAGCTACTCTTGGAGGCACCACTCCTTTTAAGGTACAAATAAACTTTAACATTCCCCTATTTGAGGGCCAAATAGATGCAAATTCCATAGATAAATGGTTAGAACTTCTAGAAGGATATTTTTTTGCAATGATCTTCGATTCAGCTAAGGATGGCGAATCAATAAAAAACCATACCCATGGGGCGGCTGTAGGAGGTGACCGTGGGTATTGAGGAAGTGAGTGCGCTGGCTGATTTTAATGTAATCGAGATATTAGATGATAGAAAATCCCTACACTGCACTCTTGGGAATTTAATACGCTACTGATATGAATGGGGTAATCAATCTAAAGAAGCGAAAGATGATCTTTGAGAAGAAACCACTGCATGTAATAATACCCCAGGATCCTACTGAAGGTCGCACTATACAAAACTAGTCCGCAATATGAGAGTGATGATGATTTGGACTGCATCTAGAAGATAATAGCGCAAGACCAAGATTGGGTAAATCCCACCGTGGATGGACGGATTACACAGGATCGCAAGAGTTCCTGCACTTCAGACTCCGATGAAGAAATAGAATGCTGGCAGAATCAGTTACACGAAGTAACTAAGCTGAATTGCAACATGATGATCCAATCACTGCACGGTGTGTCATCAGAGGAAATAAATATGCCTAGCTATGATGGTCTAAATGAGGTAGATACCTTTTTGGATGCATTTCAAAGGGAGGTGCCAGAAAAACAACTCTTCAAGGCCTTGGACTAGGCACTGCATGCTACGCCCACAAGATGGTGGGGTATGCATAAGGGAAGCTTCGATGATTGGTGTGAATGTAGAAGGATGATGAGAGCACGATTTGGGAAGCCTAAGATGCGACTGACAGATAGGTATGTGTTGGCATTTTATACAAGTGTTGTCCTTGATGGCAACTCACTCAGATAAAAGTTCACAGCACAGTAGGTCACTAGCAAAGTACTACAGATCAGACTCCAAAGAATGAAGAAAGAGAGGTATACACTAGTTCACATTTTCCAAGGCATGTATACACGTGGTTTAACAGAACAAAAGTAGCATATAACTTATACACGGGCATTCACAAGAAGAAAAGCACGTACTTGTTAGAAAACCAAATTTTTGGTCCAAGGTATTTGATCCAAGGTATTTTGGTCCAAGGTAATTGGTTTGAAGCATTTGGTCCAAGGTATTGACCCTAGGTGTTGGGTCCAAGGTATTGGTCCTAAGTGGTTTTGGTCCAAGGTATTGAGAAAGGCCTAAGAGTACATAAGGAGGAGAAGATCATTAGGCCAAAGTGTGCAAGTATTGAATATTTTCTGAAGTGTTAGATCATATATGCAGGTTATGAGCTTCTGATGCTTGATCTAATCTAAGGATGCACCCATGTGGTTGATGATGATTGATTGATCGGGATCATAAATTCTAAATGTATTATCATTATGTGGTTTGATCATGGAAAATCTAGATCTGAATACTGACGCATGTTTTATTCTGTAAATGATATGATCTGGGTATGACTGAAGTCTGAAATATCTGTGAAGTTTTAAGTTAGCATTTGCAGATATGTACGTTGTTTCTCTTTGATAAAAGAGTGTATACACACTGGTTCAACACATTGAAGTAGCGTATACCTTATGAACTATGATGTTTGAAGTTATAGTTGGTTTTGGTTGTTGTTGCAAAGTTCTGGGTTTTGCTTTATGTTTGGTGACTTCATTCTCGTGACAATGTTCAGATTGATTGATTGTGATTTGCTTCAGTGATGATGGATGAAATCTAATGATGGATCAAGATCATAATGACTAATAATTATGTGATCTGATGGGCTAGATATGATTGCTAACACATTTTTTATCTTTTATATTTGATGATCTGGGTATGTCTGAAGTCGGGAAGTGCAGCAAAGTTATAAGTAAGTAGTTATAGATCTATACACTGGTTTGCTTTGATGAAGTTTCGTATACACGCTGGTTTGCCTATTCCAAGTTGCGTATACACTCTGATGCATGATTTTTGAGGTTATAGCTGGTTCTCGATGATGATGTAAGGTTTTGGGTTTAGCAAAGTGTTCTGGTGTCAATGATCTGAATGTTTAGATTAACTAAATATTGGTTAATGTAGTTTAAATTTAAAAGGCTTTGATGGGTCTAGTATGAAAAATTGATGAAACGTGGCCTTCAGCATGTGGTGTTATGATCCAGGAGTATTCAGTCTGAAAATTCATGAAACATGGTCCCTGGTGGAAGAGTGGAGTTTTCTATAGGATGGCACCTACATACTAGTAAACATATTGGCTAGTAAAAGAGCTAAGGGGTTGTAGCTCCCTTCTAGTAGAAGCTGGAAAATGAGAGAAGGTTTAACCTTCTGTAGGTAGAAGCCTATGTACTGGTATGATTCTGCACCAGTACAAGATTGTAAATAGATTTTCTTATTATTAAAAGAAGAAAGAGATGACAACAACAAGTGGTATTTACCCACATTGGGTTTCCACCTTAAATCTTGGTGTTCATGTGTGTTGCTTATGTGTGATGCTTTATTCTGCTTTTACTACAGTATCTAATAAATCTCTGATATACTGGTTTAAGCTCAACACATGTTAAACTGTCTAAATCACAAGGTATCTGCATATATGTTGGTTTCTTTAAGCACAATCGCTTGTACACGCTAGTTCACTTCACTGAAGTGGCGTATATAAATCTATTTGAGAAATAAAATTATTGATCTAATAATACTAATTCACCCCCCTCTCAATATTATTTCCAATAATTAGTATCAAAGCAGGTCCTTCAGAAGAAGCTTGATCACTTGAAGGGAGATCCATCAACATGAATAATCAAGAAAGCATGGGATCCATTAGACCGCCAATCTTCAATGGAAGCAACTTTGTTTATTGAAAAATAAGAACCACAGCCTATCGACAATCACTTGGAACGGATGTCTGGGAAATTGTGGAGGGAGGATATACATTTCCAACAGCAATTCCTACAAATACGACATGTAAAAAGCAATATGAAACCAATGCCAAAGTTGTCAATACTTTATTGGGAATTCTGTCATAATCAGAGTTTGTCAAAGTCATGCAACTCAAATCAGCCAAAGAAATATGGGACAAAATTGTTCTGAGCTACGAAGGAGACTCTCAAGTAAAATGTGCTAAGCTTCAAACTCTCAGAATTCAGTATGAAACTCTTAAGATGCATAGTGATGAAAGCATAGCTAGTTACTTCCTACGTATAGATGAGGTTGTCAATTCTATGAAGAATCTAGGTGAAGAAATTAAGTAAGCTACCTTAGTTGAGAAAGTTTTGAGATCCTTGTCTCCTAAATTTGAATCCAAAGTGTTTTCCATAGAAGAAAAACAGGATCTGTAGAATATAACTATGATGCACCTTCATGGAATCTTAATTGCCTTTGAGATGAGAAAAGGAGGACCATCATATATGAGAGAAGCCACATTCAAAGCTTCAACAAAAGGAAAGGAAGAACACAATGAATCATGACATATTTCAGAACAAGAAGATAAGGTAAACTTTGTCAAAAAGCTTCAACGGGGTTTTAGAAGGTTTAGAGGTAAGCTACCCTTCAAATGCTTTTCTTGTGGCAAAGTCGATCATTATGCTGCCATATGTCCTCATAAAGATAAATTTGAAAAAGGAAAGGAATATGCAAAAGGAAATAGAAAACAAGTTGTGAATAAAAGGAGTTACTCTACTCATGAAGATAGTGATGGTTTATCTAATAGTGATGAAGATGAAACTAGACAAGAATGCAGACTTCTCATGGCTTATGACGATGATAAATTTTGGGATGCTTTAGAAGAAGACCTTCATGAAGAAATATCTAAACTCAAAATATTTTTAGAAGAAAATAATATGATTATAGATACCTTAACATACCAACTTGCTGAAAAAGAAAAACACAATTAAAAACTTGAATGTGAAATTGTGGGTCTAAGAAAGGATCTTGAGAAAATGAAATCTCTCAATCTTAGATTTTCTAAAGGATTAGAAAATTTAAATGGAATTATCAATGTTAAGCATTCTCCTCTGATAAATATAGGTCTTGGATATACTGAAGAAGCATGTCAATCATAGAAGCCGTCAATCTCCACCAAAAGCTATCTTGATGCAACAAAGACCAGTGAACAGTATGACAATCGTCAACAAAAGCATAAAGCAGATCACCAAGTAAATCAGACTCAATTTACTCCAAGGATGAATAGAAGGCACAACCAACCTCAGGTAAATCATACTCAATTTTCTCCAAAGATGAATATCAATAGAAACTACAATTAGCAGGTCAATAGATTCGATAAATGTTGGAACTTCTTTAATGGGAAATGTTTTTCATGTCATATTTTTGGACACAGATACTCAATGAATTTCTTACAAAACCATCATGACTAGAGAAGCACAAAATCAAACGAATGTAATAGGGATCAAGAAAAGTTCCTATAATAACTTTTCTCTTCTTGAAAATGAAATAGAATGCTCAATCTGTAACAACATTGGTCATGAAGAATCTGAATGCAGGAGAAAAATTTGGCAAACATCTCAAAAGGAGAAAACTCCAGTAAATCCCAAGATATGGAGAAGGAAATAATCTCAAACAGAAAGATGTGGTATCACCTTGTATGCAGAAGGACAAGAAAATTAGTGGTACATCAACAGTGGATGCTCAAAACACATAACAGGTGACAAAAAAAAACTTCACTCATATAATGCCTTAAAAAAGGAAAAGAATGTCTCATTTGGAAATGACACTCTTGTTGTCATAAAAGGTAAAGGCTCTGTTCTCTTGAAAGAAAAGGTTAAAGCTAGAAATGTTATGTGTGTAGACAGTTTAAAACATAACTTGTTGAGTGTCAGTCAAATGTGTGATCAAGGAAATGAAGTAGTGGTTCAATCAAACGGATGTGTTTTTCGTGAGCTTGATACAGTAGAGACCATGATCAAAGGTAAAGGAACTACAAACAACTTATACATACTTAAGGGAGGACAACGACAGTGATATCTAAGCAAAAATTATGAAAACTAGCTGTGGCATATAAGATTGGGACATCTAAGCTTTTCTCAAATAAGAAAAGCATGTAGATTCAAGGTTTTTCGTGATCTTCCAGATATCAGCATCCTAGAAAATACAATATGCAAACCATGTCAAATTGAAAAACAAACCAGAGTTCACTTCATGGAAAAATAAGGGTAAGCTAGTAAGCCTCTTGAACTTGTCCATACTGATTTATGTGGACCATCAAGGAAAAAGTCACCTCGTGGAGAAGAATACTTTATTTTGTTCATTGATGATTTTTCTCGAATGTGTTGGATAGGTCTTCTAAATCATAAATATGAAGCTTTTTAAAAGTTTCAAGCCTTCAAAGCTTTGGTTGAAAATGAATCAGATCAAAAAATCAAATGCCTTAGATCTAATCGAGGAGGGGAATTTACCTCGGATGAATTCTTTGACTTTTGTGAACAACATGGAATAAAAAGGAAATTCTCCACCACAAGGACTCCCCAGAAAAATGGTGTGGTAGAAAGAATGAACAGAACAATTCAACAAATGGCTTGAGCTATGCAAGATGAATTTGGAACTCCTACAACCTTTTGGGTGAAGTTGCATTCACTACCATAACTAATCTCAACCAAGCAAATGTTTGGGTAAACAACACTCAAACTCCACATGAACTTTGGTATGGTAAGACTCCTACTGTAAAATACTTTAAAGTTTTTGGAAGAAAATGTTATATCAAAAGGACTGATGAAAAAATTTGTAATTTTGAACCCAGAGAAAATGAAGGTATTCTTCTTGGTTATTCTTCCAAAAGTAAAGGATATAAATGTTATAATAAAAGACTTGGAAATTTTTTTGAAAGCATTGATGTTGTAGTTGATGAACCATGCAAAAATCCAAAACAAATAGAATCAATGGAAGATTATGAAAATGAAGAAGAAGGGGATTATTTTCCCACATCAAATCAAAATCATATTGAAGAAGAAACCAATGAAGCACCAGAAGAGGAAATAATGGTAGAAGAAAAGACTTTGTCCAGGTATGTTCAGAAAAATCATCCTGAAACTCAAATTCTAGGGGAAAAAGAGGTTGTTGTACAGACAAGAAGAACTATTACAGGGACCTCAAGCTATCTAGCATTATTATCTTCCACCGAACCTCAAAATGTAAAACAAGCATGCAAAGATGAATGTTGGGTCAAGGCCATGGATGAAGAACTTGAGAAAATTGAAAAAAATGATACTTGGGAACTAGTTCCTAGACCTCATGATAAAAATATTATAGGAACTAAATGGATATTCAAAAACAAGCTGAATGAAAATGGAGAAGTCATTAGAAACAAGGCTAGACTTGTTTGTAAAGGGTATGCTCAACAAGAAGGTATAGATTTTGAAGAAAATTTTGCACCTATTGCCAGACTTGAAGCCATAAGGATGTTTCTTGCTCTTTATAGCTTTTAGAAATTCAAAGCATACAAAATGGATGTAAAATTAGCTTTCCTAAATGGAGATTTATAAGAAGAAGTTTATATTGAATAGCCAGAAGGATTCATTCTTGAAAATCATGCAAAACTTGTATGGAGACTCAAAAAGGCCCTCTATGGTATGAAACAGGCTGCAAGGGTCTCATATTACCAACTTGACAAATATCTACACCAACAAGGTTTTACAAAAGGTTTAGTAGATAGCAATCTATATACAAAGATCGAAACTGATAAATTTCTAATTATTATTGTTTATGTTGATGATATCATTTATGGTAGCAATGAAGAATCCATGAGTCAGAATTTTGCTTCAGTAATGCAGCAAGAATTTGAAATTTCCTTGCTTGGTGAACTTACCTGTTTTCTCAGTCTACAAGTTCAACAAAGTAAAGATGGTATCTTTCTTTCACAATCCAAATATCTCAAATAGATCTTGAAAAGGTATGGAATGGAAGATTCTAAACCTATATGTACCCCAATGGTAACAGGATGTAGTCTCATCTCAAATGATGAATCAGCAATAGTACATCAACCAACTTATAGATCCATGATTAGCATTTTGCTTTATCTAACAAGTATCGGACCTAACATCATGCATGTAGTAGGAATAGTTGGAAGATTCCAAGCAAATCCAAAGGAATCACACCTTCAGGCAGTCAAAATAATTTTCAAATATCTTCAAGGAACTCAGGACATTGTTTTATGGTATCCTAGAGATCCAGATCTTACTCTTCATGCATATATAGATGCAAATTGGGCAGGAAGTGTTGATGATAGAAAAAGCACTAGTGGTGGTGCATTCTGTATGGCTTTCAGGTTAGTGTCTTGGTTCAACAAGAAACAAAGTTCAATTGCTTTATGCACAACTGGAGCAGAATACGTGGTTGTTGCATCTTGCTTCACACAACTACTTTGGATGATGCAAACCTTGCAAGACATTCAGATCACATATACTCCACCCATCTACATTCTATGTGATAATACAAGCACCATTAGTATTTCAAAGAATCCAATCATGCACTCCAAGACCAAGCACATACGCATCAAATACCATTTTCTACGTGAACTAGTGCTTGAACAAAAGGTCAAATTGGAGTATGTTCCCTCCAAAGAATAGGTTGTTGATATATTCACTAAACCACTGCCCAGAGAAACATTTGAATATCTCGGAAAAAAATCTAGGAGCAGTCACTGCATCATCCTATTGTTAAATCTAATTTTTCAGAGAAAGTTTATTATACACGCATTCCATGAATTATAGTCCTGTACACACACGGGTTTCTATAGGTCAAGGAGCGTATATGTTTTTCAGACAAGAAAAATAGTGGGGCAGGCTTTGATATGGGTTCTCTGTCACAGGTTCAAGGGGAGCACTAGCCTTCACTCACATTTTGCATTGTTGGCATTATGGTTCCCGAGTCCAGTTATGGCTTCAAATATTTATACCTTTTATTACTTAAGTCATGTAAAAGTCTTGGGTGTAATATGTCTTCTCATACATTTAAATGAGTCCTATTGGAAAAATGATGTAATTTGTATCCCCACTTTGCATGGGATGGATGATGTAAGTATATTGCTGTCATGTATAAATAATTTGTATATCCCCTCTTGGTTGGGATATGGACGTATGTATGCGTCATTGGTGATAGGAAGGTCATACTCACATAATTGAGTTATAGAGTCATGTTATTCTTTTGCAAAATATTTTTGTAGACTTTGCTTGTGCTCCGGGGGGGAATGGGAGCTCAATTAGAGAATTCAGCATGTACTCAGGGGGAGCATGAATAGCATAGGGGAGAGAATATATTGGTCCGCACTTTGCCCTTGAAGTCAAAAGGGGAGAGTGTCTTGATGTTGTTGTTACCATCTAGTCTAAAGGGGGAGATTGTTGGCATTATGATATAGGTGTTGTCCTTGATGGCAACTCACTCAGATGAAAGTTCATAGTGCATCAAGTCAACAGCAAAGGATTACAGATCAAACTCCAAAGAATGAAGAAAGAGAGGTATACATCGGTTCACTTTGTCCAATGTGGATATACATGCAGTTTAACAAAACAAAAGTAGTGTATAATGTATACACACACTTTCACAGAAGGAAAAGCATACATGTTGGAAAACCAAGCTTTTGGTCCAAGGTATTTGATACAAAGTATTTTGGTCCAAGGTAATTGGTCCGACGAATTTGGTCCAAGGTATTGACCCTAGGTATTGGGTCCAAGGTATTGGTCCTAAGTGGTTTTCATCCAAGGCATTGAGAAAGGCCTAAGTGTATATAAGGAGGAGAAGATCATTAAGACAAAGTGTGCAAGTATTGAATATCTTCTGAAGTGTTGGATCATATATGTAGGTTATGAGATTTTGATGTGTTGCTTGATCTGATATAAGGATGCACCCATGTGGTTGATGATGGCAGATGGATCAGGATCATAAATTCTAAATATATTATCAACATGTGATTTTATCATGGACAGTCTAGATCTGAATACTAACACATGTTTTATTCTGTAAATGATATGATCTGGGTATGACTGAAGTCTGAAATATATGTGAAGTTTTAAGTTAGCATTTGCAGATATGTACATTGTTTCGCTTTGATAAAAGTGCATATACACGCTGATTCAACACATTGATGTAGCATATACCTTATGAACTATGATGTTTGAAGTTACAGTTCATTTTGGTTGTTGATGTAGAGTTATGGGTTTTTCTTTATGTTCTGGTGATTGCATTTTAGTGACAGTTTCCAGGTTAATTGATTGTGATTTGCTTTAGTGATGATGGATGATAATCAATGATGGATTAGGATCATAATGACTAATAATTGTGTGATCTGATGGGCTAGATCTGATTTCTAACACATGTTTTATCCTTTATATTTGATGATCTGGGTATGTCTGAAGTCGAGAAGTGTAGTGAAGTTGTAAGTAAGTATTTGTAGATCTATACGCTAGTTCACTTTGATGAAGTTGCATATACACGCTAGTTCTCCTGTTCCAAGTTGCATATACACTCTAATGCATGATTGTTGAAGTTACAGCTGGTTCCGGGTGATGATGCAGGGTTCTAGGTTCAGCACAATGTTCTGGTGTCAATGATTTGATTGTTCAGATTAACTGAATATTGGTTGATGCAGTTTAAGCTTAAAAGTCTTTGATGGGTCTAGTATTAAAATTTGATGAAATGTGGCCTTCATCTTGTGGTGTTATGATCTAGGAGTATCCAGCTTGAAAATTCATGAAACGTGGTACCTCGTAGAAGTGTGGAGTTTTTTGTAGGCTGGTAGCTACATACTAGTAAACATATTGGCTAGTACAAGAGCTAGTGGGTTGTAGCTCCTTCCCAGTAGAAGTTGGAAAACAAGAGAAGGTTGTAACCTTCTATAGGTAGAAGCCTGCGTACTGGTATGAGTCGGAACCAATACAAGATTGTAAACAGATTTTCTTATTACTAAAAGAAGATGTAGATGATAACAGTAGGTGGTTTTTACCCACATTGGGTGTCCACCTTAAATCTTGGTGTTCATGTGTGTTGCTTATGTGTGATGCTTTATTATGCTTTTACTACACTATCGAATAAATCTCTGATATACTGGTTTAAGCTCAACATATGATAAACTATCTAAATAACAAGTTCTCTACATATATGCTGATTTCTTTTAGCACAGTCATGTGTACACGCTAGTTTACTTCACTGAAGTAGCATATATAAATCTATTTGGGAAATAAAATTATTGATTTGATAACATTGATTCACCTACTTCTCAGTATTATTTCCAACAATACGATGGACATAATGATCCGTGCGTGCATCTGGCCAAATGGATACATGATTATGGAGAAAAGCCACAACCTGAGTGGGTGCACTTGTTCTGTCATACCCTGGACGCTATCCCAATGAATTGGTATATAGAAAGGTAGCTCCGCCATGGGATAGGTGAATGGGATATCTTGCACGAAGGATTCATGATGACATTCAGTTTTGAGGATGACTTTGACAGTATTGATGAAGCGCTACAAGAGGTGAAAGCAACCATGTTTAGGATACCGCAGGATCCTTTAGACCTTATGCAGCCTGAATGGGCTACTTAGTTGAGTTGCACAATCGAATGTTATAATGTGACTGCTGAAGAGGAGGACACAGATACGTAGAAGATTAACATTAAAAAAATAGAAGGCCATCACGAGGTTCAAGGACTGTAGATTGAGAACCCTGATATAACTATGCTAATGAAAACTACACAGGTGAACCTTGGTAGGGAGGCAAAACCCAAATTTGTGAATATTAGAGACTACAAGGATGATGCGACAATGGATAAGGTCACTGAATTACTCCGTGAATACCAAGACTTATTCCCTACCAGGTTTACGGATTTGAAAGTAATAATCGGAGATCTAGGAGTGATGAAGATCACGTTAAAGCTCGACGTGAAGCGAGTTAAGGAGAGGCCTTACCGCCTAAATCTGAAATACAAGGAGAAGGTCTACTTAGAGCTAGACAAAATGCTAGCGTCATGTATCATTGAGCCTGTGGAGGAATCTGATTAGGTAAGCCCAATGGTGGTGCAAGAGAAAAATCAGAAGGATGAGATAAGGATATGCGTGGACCTCAGAAAACTTAATGATGCTTGTGTGCATGATCCTTTCCCTACTCCATTCACAGATGCAATTTTTTTCAATGTAGGTGGCCAGGAAGTGTATTCCTTCACTGATGGGTTCTCT
The DNA here is from genome assembly GCA_000404065.3 of Pinus taeda. Taxonomy (NCBI): domain Eukaryota; kingdom Viridiplantae; phylum Streptophyta; class Pinopsida; order Pinales; family Pinaceae; genus Pinus; species Pinus taeda. The sequence continues at coordinate 15,316 of APFE030462805.1, read as the reverse complement.
AGGTAGCACCAAATCAAAATCGCGTAGGAGGATAGGAGAAAGACAGCCTTCGCGACTAAGTGGGGTTGTTTTCAATACATTGTAATGCCATTTGGGTTGAAGAATGTGCTTGATATCTTTTCGCGCATGGTTGTTGTGGTATTCAAGGAATTTATTTTTAAGTTCCTGGAGATCTATTTTGATAACTAGACTATATTTGGGCTAGTTAAGTGCCATGTAGCGATCTTGCGCTTGATGCTGGATACCTATCGAAGATATCAGATCGTGCTCAACCCTAAGAAGTGTTTGTTTTTCATTCCTTTTTGGAATCTATTGGGGCATGTGGTTTGTAAACAAGGGCTGATGGTATACCCTGTGAAGATCATGGTGATTCTGAACTTGGAAGCATCGAGGAGTGTGAAACAGCTACATGCTACTCTGGGACACACGGGATATTATAGAAAGTTTATCAAAGGTTATGCCTAGATCACCGCGCCGATGGAAAAATTGTTGAAGAAGGATGTCTCATTCTGTTGGAACGATGACTGTAAGAAAACCTTGGATATATTGAAAGAAAAGATGGTTACTGCGCTGATTCTAGTCTTCCCGAACTAGAAAAAAGAGTTTCATGTACATGTTGACACATCATGTATAGCACTAGGGGCACTACTAACACAAGATGGAAGAGAAGGCTTGGACCACCCTATCACATTCGCAATCCACAGATTATCCAAAGCGAAGAAGAACTATTCCACCACGACGCGTGAGGGGCTAGCTATGGTGTATGTGCTCTAGATGTAACGACACTACTTGCTAGGATGCAACTTTAAGATGTATACGGATCACTCTGCGCTGAAGTACCTGGTCAATAAGCATGTGTTTAGGGGGCGAATCTGTAGATGGCTCTTATTGTTCCAAGTATGTGTTTGTCATTGCCTTTACCAATTTCCTTAGCCATAATAAACCGAATGAACACCCACTACAATGTCTTACCCACCATTCAACCTGGAATACATGTCTAATGAACATGGTATTATATATTTTTACATGGAATTTTAACCAATTTTGTTACAGTTAGCGACCTCACTGACACATGGAAGTGCTACCTTAGTTGTCGACTCATTCATGATGGTCATGTAATAACCCCACTATATAGTAGGTGTAACCCAACCCATAACACATACATGCTTATGAGAGGTATTTCAGCTGTGAGCCCCTTGAAGGCTACACCACCTAAGATATAACCTTATTGGTAATAATTCTTGCCACCCCTAGCCATTTATTCCAAGGATGACCCTTCTGAGATTACATGGAACCTTGGCAGTCCCTTTTCCACCATGTCCTCACATTATTCACAGCAGCAACATGCAATCAGGTCAACTCTTGCCATGACATCCTAGAGATTAAATATTTGGATTTACTTGCAAATTCCCTCATTGTTTCATTCTGGGGACAAGGTCTCGAGGTGATGTCGTCACCCCTTTTCTGTCAAGGTGACATCCACCTCTACGTGGCTCCACCCACGCACTCCATGTGCTACTTGGATCTAGGCCCCATGGGCCACCAAAACCCTCGAAACATGTTAGCACATGTACTGACATCCAAAATCCACATAATTGTAGAACCATGTCACCCACCATATTGGGCATGGGTCCCACTCAGCCTTCTGTGGCTTGGTAAAATAATATTTTCACGTCATAATTATTTCGTATTTTCCTCTGCTGGGATACATAAATCACTTTTTGATCGCCCCACCTACCGAGTCATCTTGAAAATAAGATATTGGAGGTTTCTCCTGGGGCTCCCCTTGAAATCTCTAGGGTACCAAACCTCCAGGGTTATCCAACAACCATGAGCTCTCAGTCATCAATGGTCTAAATTTATCTTGGGTAATAGTTTTATTGATGCACTCGGTCACATGGCTCATGGGTTTTGGCCTACCAAGCTCCTCTGGGCCCTAAAATCTAGCCCATGACTCTTATAATATGAATTATTTAAGAAACATTCCCTACTTACCATATCAGTCACAGTGATTCTGATAAAACTTTGGGCTTGAATCTAAAACTCTGTTTTTTGTTCTTAGAATTTTCTAAGGGCCTTGGTCTACAGCCTACAAAACCACATATGGATTATAAATATGTAGATATATGAGAGTGTTATCTCTCTTAAGCTTAGTTACACCTCATCCTGGTTGCGTTTTACATATTTACATGGTTGGTATAAGAAAATATACCAACACAATAGTCAAATATTTCAAACATTTCAACACAACAGATTAGTCACAAACAAACATTACCCATATTTCCTAACTCTGACAACTTAGGCTAATTTCAAGCCCAAAAATACATAGGATATGAACCATTTCTTTCAAATATTTACATAGGACAGTGGTGTTCCTCATTCATGCAATACACAACACTCCTTAGCATTAACATGTCATTGATTGAGCACAATAACCATAGATATGCTAATTTCATATATAGATGCATAAGAGTATACTTATCTTAAAAAATATTTGGCAACTAAAAGTGGTACTCTAACCCTCCGCCCAACCATAGACAAACTACAACCATAGTTACTTGTATCTTTCACTCCCAAGCCAAATTCTAGTGCTTGAGGTGGAGTGCCTTTGAGAGGAAACATTAACCAATATTAAAGGCTAAAATAGGACATCACAAGGCCACTCTACCTTCATCCACTAGCTACACAATCTTCCACTCAGCCCTTCCAGATTCATAAAAAAACCATCATCCATGCTAGGATATCACAGTATAGAGAGTCTCAACTCACATTCAGGAGAAGTGAGTCCACATTAACGGAAGGTTCATCACCAGATAAGCTACTGGTGGGAAACAATATCACCTCTTCGGGTGGTTAATTAGTGATTCAAGCACAAGAGCTTCAGCCCTAAGGAAACTCTTGTTGGTTCATCTTCCCTTACAAGCACCTAAGTGTCTCTTCCCACTCTAGTAGATTCATCAATCTAAAAGCTTCCCATGGGTTCTTCAGCCTTACAGGAAGGTAATTTCTCTCTATAATTCTTTCTACCTAGCAAGCCTTTGTGAGGTTCTTTAGCTGGCTACTTTCTCCTGAGTTCAATTTTTATGAATTCTATTTGTTTCCCTCTCTATGTTCTCACCTCCATCCTTGGAGAAACTTCCTTTCAGTGCTCTTCACAATTTTTCTCCACTTCATATGCATGAGTGGAATCAATGCGTGTTCCCTTTCTTCCACCTCTACATGAATACCTTCTATACTACATCGATGTTTTCTACAATAGAGAAACCATCTCCTTTCTCCATGATTGCACATAGTCAACCACCTAGACAGTGCAACCCATTCTTATCTTTAATTTTTTTTCCTCTGATTGCTTGTTGTTGGAGCTAAAGGACAACGAGGCCTATCCTTTCCTCTTTCAGTTTATTTATTACAAAATAAAACATTTTAAAACCACTCAGCCTGTTGACTTAGGTTGGGATGACCCAGGTTTGATTCTTTGTTGGACACCAACAAAACCCTCAGTCACTGGCCTTTTCAGCAACAACTTGCAAGCAAGTTGTAATCTCACCTGAAGTGACTATGGGAGGTTGCAGAACAAGGTTTCTGTAGCCTTGAGGGATACTATGATGTGGAAATTATGTATTTTCTTATGCTTTAACACTTATAAATTACTTCACAGAATTACATTCATCACTCAAACATACATAAACTTTAGAATACTAAGATAGAGTGAAGATAATAAGAAAATCACATGAAGGCACATATTTTACTGTGGTTCATCCCAACATGGGACTACGTCCACAAGAATTTTTGCTTATAATAGAGAATTTGGTATAACAAACAATTATTCACCTACGCACACACCTACAGGTTGTCTGCGCACTAAACTACAAAACCAGGCCTCCACACACTTAGTTGCAGAGCCTCGCCCCTTTTATCAAGTAGAGATCACAAGGATACAAGCATAAAACACAAATCTGAATTCAATTATGCCTTCCTTCTTTATTATTCATCCCTATATATAATATTACATTGATGGATTACATTGCTACATTACAATGGACCCAATACCATGTTGGCATCATCACACAGGTTTGGCTCTATGACGTCGGTGTTGTCCTTGCAGACAACTCACTCAAATGGTAGATCATAGTTCAGGCTCTTAGAATAAAAGAAAATGAGGTATACGTAGGTTCCTCTTAACAAGGTCGTGTATACACGCGGGATTACCGATCAAAAGGCGCGTATACGTTTGCATGCACTTTCATGCAAAGAAAAGCACGTACATGTGGGAAAACTTATGTTTGGTCCATGGTATTTAGTTTGATATATTTGAACCTATGGTTTTGGTCCTTAGTATTGCATCCAAAGTGTTGAACCCAGGTATTGGGTCCCTAGTATTCGTTCTCAATGGTTTTGGACCATGGTTTGAGTAAGGCCTAAGACTATAAAAGGGGAAGGAGATCATTTGACAAAGGCATTGACTTAAGTATTGAATATTTGATGAAGAGCAAGATCTAGAATACTAGTCATTGGGTATAGTACATTGTTGAATATGAACCTAGGAGGAACCTGAGCGCTAAAAGATGGATAATTTCTATTAATGGGTCGAGATCCTAAGGCTTGAATAATAGTATCATTTTGTGATTTTTGACCTATTATAATTGGCGCATGATTAGATCTATAAATCTGATAATCTGGGTATAACTGATGTGTGATTAAGTGAAAAAGGGTAAAATATATTTTATAGATCTGTACACAAGTTTGACACAGCAAAGGTGCATATACACGCGGGTTTAGGAAGTGAAGACAACGTATACGCCGGTTGGCCTTGATACATTTGTGTATGTACACAGGTTTCTACATTGTGAAGTAGTGTATGAACTATGTTTTAGCTACTTCTGTTTATTACTGCAGTGTTCTGGGTTTAGAATTGGTGTCTAGTTACTGGTACTATTTTCTGGTTACAACATTCTGAGAATTTATTGGTTGATTCAGTATTTGTTTGTACAAAGGAGATTGGTTGATGCAGATATACTTGATGTTTGATTGATATTCATCGATCCAGTCTGAAAAATTATGAAACGTGATCCCTAAAATAAAAGAGAAGGTTGTAGCCTTCTGTAGGTCAGCACCTACGTACAAGTACTTCAGCTAGTACAAGAGGGTTGTAGCTCCCTTCCAGAAGAAGTTGGAGAATGAGAGAAGGTTGTAGCCTTCTGCAGGTAGTAGCCTACGTACTAGTATAAGACTTCACCAATAAAAAATCATTGTAAAAGGAAGTTTCTAATTTAAAAGAAGATAGAGACAAATTGTAGCAGGTGGTTTTCACCCACATTGGGTTTCCACCTTACATCTTGGTGTTCAGTGTGTTGTTTATGTGTGATGATTTGTTCTGCTTTACTGCTCCTGTTTATTGATCATATGGTTAATGATGTTCTGATGCACTCATTAAAGAAACAACTAACTGATTTATAATTTTACTGAATATACGCTGGTTTCATTATACACAGATGCATATACACGCGGTCTTCCTTAACTGAAGTAGCGTATATGAATCTGAATATGGAAATGGAAAAATTATATTGATTTGATAATACTGATTCACCCCCCCCCCCCCCCTCTCTCAGTATTATTTCCAATAATTGGTATTAGAGAAGGTCCTTCAGAAGAAGCTTGATCGCTTGAACCAAGATCTATCATCATGAACAACTACAAAAAAGAAGCATCAATCAGGCCACCAATTTTTGATGGGAGCAACTTCATCTATTGGAAGGTAAAAATCATTGCCTAGCTTCAATCTTTTGGTACAGAAGTGTGGGATATTGTGGAAACAGGAAACACATTTCCATCAGCAACTCCTACAAATATGGCTGGTAAAAAGCAGTATGAAACAAATGCAAAGGCTGTCAATACTCTATTAGGGAGTCTATCTCAATCAGAATTCGTCAAAGTTATGCAGCTCAAAACCGCAAAAGAAATATGGGACAAGATCGTTATGAGCTATGAAGGAAATGATTAGGTAAAACGAGAAAAACTAAAAACTCTCAGAATTCAATATGAAAATCTTAGAATGCACAATGATGAAAGTGTGGCTAACTATTTCCAATGTATACATGAGATTGTGAATTGTATGAAAAAATTGGGTGAAGAAATAAAGGAAGTTGTTTTGGTCGAAAAGGTTCTAAGATCTTTGTCTCCTAAGTTTGATTCAAAAGTTTCTGCCATAGAAGAAAAGAAGAATCTATAGAGCATTACCATGTCACAACTGAATGGAATTCTAACTGCTTACGAAATGAGAAAAGTGGGGCCATCAGACAGGAGAGAAGCTGCATTCAAATCCTCAAGAAAAGGAGATTACAATGAGGTAGGACATATGTCAGAAGAAGAGGAAGAATCAAACTTTGTGAAGAACCTTCAACAGGGAACTGGAATTGTTATCACTCAGGTTGTCCCTAGGCTCCTGTAGGGATACAGCCGAGGTAACCACAAACCAATCTTTTGATTGCAGGTTCTAGCCCACCTGCAATAAGAGAGGGCTCTCTCTTAATGATTCAACTTTGTTGATGATTTTAGGCTAGCTTTTGGCTCAGGGGTTTTTGTTTGGGTTTGGATGGAAGGAAAATGATTTTAGGTAGAGAGGCAATTCATGAAGTGATAAGTTTCAAACCATTGGGCATGGAGTCATGGGTTAGGATTATCAATGCGTTTTCCTAGTCATAAGAGAAATATGAAGCAGGATAGATGCTCATAACAGAATATTCAAACTAAAAGGGTGAATGACATGTAAGGAATGAGAGGCACTTAAGAATCTCTCACTCAGCTTAACAGAGGGAAGGATGATCTCTATCTAGGGGCAATGAAGAATCCCAGGATAATTGTCATGCATGATAAGGTTAGGGCAAACATGAGCCATGTGGAATTCATATTTATGCATAAACAGAGGAAAACATAAAGAAACAACAGAAATTGAGCATAGAGTGTATTTAAACAAATTCTAAGCTAATCTTCTTTCCTGCTGTTTAGATGGTAACTTATGAAATGGAAAACAGAGGTAAGAAGCACTTATTGAGTTATGCAATAGCACGAGAATTCCATAATCACTCTTCAACCGTTAAACACAGTGAACAACCCATTCTCCAAAAGCTCATAAGCAGTCTTTGATTATAGAAACTATCAGGTATTATAGTGCGAGTCTCTCTTGGAGCAAAATCAGATAAAGATAGCTTGTTGACCGATCAACCAACCAACCAACCCCTCAATATAGTCTTCAGGGCTATCTTTATAGTGCAAATATCTCAAACCATTTATTACAATTGACCTAAAATAGGTCTGCAAAAAGAGCTTTTCTAAACCTAAAATTGTGCCAAAATTAAATGCAGGTAAATATCTATTGAACTATGTCAGAGGTAGCTAGATCAAAAAGAGTGCAATGTGGCCCTTGGAGGCTCGATGCACTACTGCTGGAATAACTATGCTTTGGGAGTTGCAGCTCTGTTCTGGTGTGAGTTAAATGTGCAATAACCTTGATTTGAGAGTTTTGAGTGGCCTCGCCCTCTTTTTTGACTTTGCTAGAAGGTATTTAATTTTCTCCTGCTTTGGGCTGCTGTTAAGATCTTCGCTGATATTCTTTGCTGCTACATTGATGGTCTACGCCGCTTTCTGATACTCTTTGACGTGCTTTCTCCCTGTAGATTTGATCTAATACTCTTTAATCTCTGTCTCTGGTCTTTTCCTGTCTTCAAATCGGTTTAATTTGGCAAAATCGGGCAATTTCGGGCTTTTTCGATACAAAACGGGCCAAGGAATCAAAAGATTCCCTAAAGATTCCCCAATATCGCTAATCGCGCATCGAAAACTACCTCTGTTTCTCGTTCCGGAGCTCCGAAGCTCGACTTTCGCGCTTGCGCGTTTTTCCCTTTTTTTGGATGCTGACGTCAGCATGACGTCAGCTGTACGGCGGATGACGTCAGCCAGGTAACGTGGCAGGGTGACTCATATGTTACTGCGATGCGATCAACTTCTTTCGATGCGATCGCAATATCGTGTCGGTGAAGATCGAGAGGGTATTTATTTTGGAAATGCGATGCTTGCGACTGCCGATCGCTGATATCGCGATATCACATCGGGCAAAAAGGAAAGGGGCACACCTATGTGGTAAAAAATATTGCGATATGCCGATGCGAGATGGCTTACCAGGGTCGGAAGAATGTTAAGGCAATCGGCAAGGGTTTATTGCGATCAGAAGAAGTGGAGAGGTGTTTTGAAGGGTATTTGAGGTTTTTGGAAGGGGTCTGATAACTTAAAGAGGAATTTTATGCTTGGAAGGAGTTCATTGCATTGGGAGATGGTTTGAAGGGGCAGCATGAGGGGTCTTGTCAAGTTTCAGATAATCTGATCAATCCCCGGGGGTACTTATGGTTATTTTCAACCAGGGGGGGGATATTTACATAAGGGGATTACTTACATAGTTTTAGTAAGGGGAAAGGGAAATAAATAGGGAGCTACATAATAATGTCAGTGGTTAATATGGAGATGACAAGAAAGTGCTAAGTTTCAGAGATCTTAGGCTTCAAAGGGGAGATAGAACCTTATAGAGAAAGTATGGATCCTCCTTGAGCGAAGGAGATCTTCACCCAGACTAATGACATGAAAAATGATGAAACTAAGAGATATAAAGCAGATCTTGACCTCTTTTGGGGAAATTAGTTAATGATTTCGGGAAGATGGAGAAAGGGAAGTCCATTATGCCTGGTTTGAGCTTCTTCAAATAAAAATGCTTGATGACTGTGATTTGAGTATAGATGGCACTTTAAAACATGAACAGACATCAAGATTCTGCAACCTCAAAACTACCTACCCAACCTAGTTACCTAACATTTTTTCTTCTCTTGGTTTGGGTGCACTTAGACTTGTAGACCCATCATTTCAATTTTTTTCTTTTATGCCTTCCTATCTACAAACTACCCTTATTTCTTCCAAGGGCCCAGATTAAGTAGTTGGGCTCCTTTGATTCTCT
>APFE030462797.1:0-16934 GCA_000404065.3 Pinus taeda | reverse complement strand
CTTAAATTTATTTATTCTTCTCCTCTTATTCTTATAAAAAAAAAATTTGAGAAAGTTAAATGAGTGTCCCACACCCATTTAGCTTTCCCTAATTTTTCCCACTCACGAAAAGCCCGGAAGCTTACGCGCATTTAGCTCTCGAATGGCATCTCTCAAATTTTTAGCCACACGCCATTTCTGGTGACTTGTCACTCACCAGCCACCTAGGACTCAATAGGTCGAGTTACGGCAAGACCAGGAGTCAATTGGTCGAGTTACTTTCCGGCACTTTCCGCGTTTTTACGGCCCCACCCATGACGCCAATTTCCGTGTTTATCGCTGCAAGACCAGCAGTCAATACCTCTCCTCTCCTCTCCCGCTCAATACGGCGATTTCTCTATCCCTTCCTGTGACAGCCGCTCTCCTTATAAATATGTACATATGTCTAGCAACACAACTCACTCAACTTTGCACGGCGTTTTGAGTTTCTGAGACGGAGAAATGGATCCTAAAGGCGTTGTCATTGTGATGCTACCGTGCTTCCTATTCATGGTGGCCACTCTAACTGTAAGTGCAGCAGCTGTTAATTTGAGTAATGATTCTTCTGATGAATTTGCTTTTAATGGACGTGCTGTGCTGGACGAGAAAAGTGACAAATTCCGATCATCAATGGACCGTCACGAGAAAGGGGATATTGAAGCTCTTCTGGCTTTTAAAAGACACATCAAATCGGATCCATCTGGAATGTTGTCCAACTGGACAGCAGAGAACTCACAGCAGGTGTGCTCCTGGCATGGTATTACCTGCAGGAAACACACTAGAAGAGTTGTCGCTCTAATACTTCCAGTTCACGGATTGAATGGTACCCTTTCCCCATTCGAGGATGAGCATCACGGATTGGATGGTACTCTTTCCCCATTTCTGGCCAACCTCTCCTTGTTGCACACGCTGGATCTCTCTGGTAATTATTTTACAGGAGTGATACCACCGGGATTCGGTCAGCTTAAAGAGCTGAGAATACTTAATCTTAGCGACAATCAGTACCTGGGAGGATCTATTCCAAAAGCACTGTCTAATTGCACACGCCTCAAAAGGATCGACCTTTCATGGAGCAACTTCACAGGGACCATACCAGCAGACTTTGGTCGCCTGATCGAGTTGGAACAGCTCAGCATCAAAGGTAATAATCTGGGTGGAAGTATTCCAACTTCTTTGAGCAACTGCACATCTCTCCGTACATTATCCATTGTAGGTAACAATTTCAGTGGTCCTCTCCCTTCCACCTTCAGCTTCATGAGAAACCTATCTTTTCTTGCCCTTTCATATAACCATTTTAGTGGTCCAATGCCTTCGACTTTGGGTTCGCTGATAAACCTATCTTTTCTTGACCTTTCATCTAACCATTTTAGTGGTCCAATCCCTTCGACTTTGGGTTACCTAAGAAACCTAGATTCTCTTTTTCTCCACAGCAATTATTTAAATGGTCACATCCCTATGCATTTGGGCAATTGCACTGCACTTACGTCCTTGTTTTTATTTGATAATATTTTGGACGGTAGAATACCAAATGAATTGGGGTTGTTGCATAACTTAAAGGGGCTTGGTTTAGGAGAAAACAAATTGTTTGGGACAATACCATTTCAATTGGGTAATTTGAGCAATCTTGTGACTATGTCATTGCAAAATAATAACTTTAGTGGTGAAATTCCAAAGGATTTAGGAAATCTTGGTTCAATCCGACTTCTAAATTTAAATTCAAATAATTTAACTACCATCCCATATAGCATAGGTCAATTAAAATCTCTTTTGTCTTTGCACATAAGCCATAACAATATTTATTGCCATATTCCTAATACTATTTTTGGTCTAGTTTCATTGAGGATTTTAGATCTATCTCAAAATAGTATAGAGGGACCAATTCCTAAGAGCTTTGGCAATTACACTTCTCTACAATGGCTAGATTTAAGTGCAAATAGGTTGACAGGGGAATTGCCTAATCACCTTGCATTATTCCATAACTTGGTGATATTAAATATTAGTTATAATAATATCCATGGTGATATTCCTAAATGGATTACAAATCTCACAAAGTTGAGTTACTTGAATTTATCCAACAATAAATTTAGTGGAAGAATGCCATTTCACCTTGAGAGACTTAGGGGATTTGCACCCAATGTATCTTCCCTTGGACAAAATAATAAAATAGATGACACAAACACATCTCGAATTATACCACTCAAATGCTTTGTAATCCCCAAATATGCCGATGTTTATGTGGAAAACACTTTATTTGATTTGTCTAACAACAATCTTGTAGGACAAATACCTTCAAGCATAGGGAGTATGAGCAGCTTGCGATGGCTAAATCTATCTGGGAACCAATTTGAAGGGTCAATACCTACATCTCTTAGTAACATATCTGCTTTGGAGGTGTTGGACTTGGCCAAAAATAATTTGAGTGGAAAAATTCCTCAAGAACTCTCTAACTTACATTGGTTGCGGGTTCTAGATGTTTCATGTAACAGCTTATGTGGACCAATTCCAATAGGGACACAATTTTCAACTTTTGATGTTGCTTCATTTCAAAGTAATAAATGCTTATGGGGTTGTCCTATAGATCGATGTAGTAATCAAAAGGAAAACCCTATGATAGAGGGTAATAGTACTAGCAATAATCCTCATGTTAAAGTGGGATGGTTGAGTTGTGTAAATGAAAATATGTCATTGTTAGCATTGAGTATAGGAACAGGGATTGGATTTGGGGGAGTTGTTGCTATGTTCATATTGTGGGAGAAAGCTAGGTTTTGGGTGTTAGTTTTAACCCCAAAAAAGCCACAAGTCTTTTATGGAGTGTATAGACTCCCTACATAGTAAGTAAGACATTGTATATCATTACATCAAAGCATGAATAAAAGGAACTAGTACCATGTGTTGTTATGTGCTATTATGAGATATATATGCTTATCTGTTAAAATAGAAAATAAAAAAGACAAAATTGTAACTAATAAGCAAGAAAAAAATTCTTGCACAATTAAATTATTGTGCAAATCATAATACACATAAAATTAGATATTTAATTTTTTCTAATTTAAAAGAAAAATAATTCTCATTTCACAATACAAAATAATACGTATAAAACACAAAATCGTTATCATGTTGATGTTATATATAAATGTTCATATTATTAAATATAATATAGTCTAATTTTTTTGGATAAAAAATCAAATATATATACTTTAAGTATATATTTATATTTCCCTATTATCGTCCAACTCAGTGATTCAAGAGCACCACTTTTTTCTTCAGCAGTTTCCATCCATTCTTTACCACTCATGCCATCTGCCTTTGTACATTCACTTGACTTTTCCAACACACCCATTACTGTACGGCTTACAACGCGACACCCACTACTGTACGGATTTACAATTGTTTTCTGGTCCAACATATGCTGAGCTCCAAAGTGGCTCCCAGGATTCCGCTTTTTGTATTTACTTACAAAATGTTTTTCACTTAAAAAAAATTAATAATTCAATCCCATTCACATATTGATTGATAACAAACGGCACAAAAAAATTAAACTATTGATAACAAACCGCACAAAAAAATTAACATATTGTCTTTATTTATATTGTCTTTATTTATAAAGAAGCTCACAAATAATAACAAAATCTTAATTAAAATCTTGCATAGTAATTTTTTTTTACAAAAGATAAAAAATACAACATGGAAGGAGGAAGAAAATGTAAGTAGAAAAAAAAAAGTAGGTTTTAGGTAAATGTGTATTCATTGCTCTACAACCCAGCCTTTATTCTTGGGCAAGGGATTAACAACCCAATGGAATAATTTTAAAAATATTGGTATGATGAAAAACAAGATGGAAAGGAATATCATAATTACAGTGATTTGTTTTGATTTTCAGATAGACATGAGCTCTGCATAGAGACAGATCAATAGTGCAATATGAGAAGGATTTGCTTGATATCTTCCTAATTGAGTTCGATGTAATGACCTTTGGTAAAAGATGTTAATCACATTGTTGAGAATATATGACTCATTTTTAACATATTTCAGAATATTTTAGAGCGATTGAAGAGAAATATTATTAAAAATAACTTGAGTTTAAATACCCTCTAATGAATATAACTTGGGATTTTCATGTTCATCACAACTCTTTATATATATAACACAACACATAAGAAAAAAATAATATTTCTTTTTGGAACAACTCTCTTTCTATATATATATAACAAATAAGAAAAATGTTAACAATATTTTTTTTTTCTTTTTGGGAAAACCTCATTTGAACAAATTATGTATAGAGACAAACACATGCATAACAATGATATTTTGCAATACGTATTCTTAGGGCAGTCAATGATGTTGATTTGTCTTATGTTGATAGTTGCTTGTGTCATTCTTTTACTTGATTAAATTCTTCTTTTGCTTATTATTATTATTATGTTCTTCATCATCAATCAAATACCAAAACATGAAGATCATCGAAGGAAAATACACACCAAATGTAGGCTATAAGTCAAGGCTAAAACCTCTCTAGAGAGGAAAACTCAGACAAATCTCTTATTTTCTTCAGGAACCAAAAGAAATGAGACAACCAAGACCTTTTGGCTAATAGTATGATCTCCTCCAATCCACCAACTCAACTTCCAAAGAATACTAGTCAATATCTCAAAAGTCAACACGAATGCATCTCCAATATCCAAGTCAAATGGAGTTTCAACCTCTTCTGCAACTTCTGAAGTTCTCGGCCTATATCTTTAGTCCTATAACTTCACACATTTTCTTTAGTCATTCCACACGTGTGGATAGACCAAGAATAATTTTTAATCCTCTTCCACTTCGCTAGCCTTGTTTACTCTTGTAATGGAGTAGACCTTCCTTTCTAAGCATTTCACACTTCTTTCTTCCTTAAATTGCAAATTGAATTAGTTCACAAGATTGATGTCATACTAGGCTGAAATATCTGCTTATATATAACCTTTTGTGGGGTCAAATCATCTTTAATGGATCCAACTTGCTTGATGAGGAAGCTGAGTTGCTTGATGAGGAAGATGACTTGGTGGAGGAGGAAATAAATACATTTTGATACACATATATTTTTCTTTCTTTAACATAGAGAGCCCAAGAATGGTCTAGACATCGACAATAACTTATGATTCAACCCTATAAGCCTTCATTGAAGGCTTTAAATAGAAACAAAAATACATAAAGCATGAAACCCATGCTTATAAATAGTTTTTTTCTACAATAAATTTTAATTTTTCTTTCTTTTGACAAATATATTACATCATGACCGAATACAATTATGAAGACCGATACTAGTTACATTTCTCAACACTACCTCTTAACTAGGGAGGTATTCATAATTGTTCAACTGGTACTAGGTTGATCTCAATTTCAAATGTTCTTAGAAAGAGTACAACAACATACGTAATGCTTGGGATACCAACACTACCAAGGTATCCTCTCAACATAGACTAAGGTGTCATCTAGGAAATTGCCACTATAGGTACCATCAGGCTACAACAATGGTATCCATCCAACAAGATATAGATACCATCTAGTCCTCCATGCTTTGACACCAACCCTTACAGGGATCCAGGTATCAATACTAAACCTGAGCTCCCCCTCTAGGATCTAGATGTCAACTAAGATCTCAATATTAACCAGGCCATGCTATCCTCACAAGTACCATCATATAGGCAGTTTTATGTTACTTCATCTCTCCTCTCAACCAAATTACTGATATCCATCATTCTTAGCATGCTCCCAAAATAAACTAACTTCTTGTTGGGAAGAGATTTCATCAACACATCAACTACTTGTTCATTTTTTGTCTCGTACAATGGCTTCACGACCCCAACCAATATCAAAATTATATTGTATATGTTCTTGTATGCTAGCACAAAACTTTGGGGTCTTCCACTATTCTGATGTTACTTAGGTCATCGTATTTTCATGAAATGTTTCTTCTTCAACTTATTCAACAACACCAAACTCAGCCTCAACACTTTTCCAGAAAATCCAATTCTTGTTCACAACTTCATCAATCAAAAATTTATTAATCATGAATACAACTCATGAATTACCATCTGTAGTGCTTTAACCTTTCTTTGATCTCACTCTTTCTCCAAGGTCTTTATTATAGCTATTACAATATTCCCTCCCTCTTAACTGGGGAGTTATACACTTTCTTTATCTGATTTTCTTCTCTACTACGAGATAAATCCATCAACAACTCAGCCACACATGGTTTATCATCATATCATTAGGTAACTTTCAACCTTCGGAAGATCATTCCTTCTCACATGGAAACAAGGTCATCTATTAATCATCAACGTACACTTTAATGCTATCAATATACTTACAAATCCCTATTTTCATCATGCTCAACATCATCATCAATTCATCAAGTATGTGGTAAGCATCTTCCATATATTGAAGACTATGTGCCTGCAAATCTTCATCAACAAGTACAACCAAGAATAATATATAGGAGCATGAAAAGTCAAATTAAGATTATCAAATTATAATAGAGAGGGCACCTAGGGTTGCCAAAAAAAATTTGAATTCTAAATATCAAATTCTAAACTTAGATAAAAAAAGAGAAGCAATCGACTAGGGTTACATTTTCATATCCTAGACTTCTCACAACAACCTTTGCTAGGGTTTTTGTCACAAACCCTAGATTTCATCATCAAAACTAAACTTTAGATATCAATAATTTATTTCAATCATAGTGAAAGCATTATTACATCTAGGGTTTCACTATCTTTCCCGAGATACTTATATCAATTTCTATTAGGGTTTTGACATAAACCTTATATATAATTATAAAAGATATGCAACAACTCAACCAAGTTAGGGTTTCAATCATATGGAATCATATACCCCTAGTGTTTCATTCTTAGGTTTAACAATTACAAGGGTTTTCTCATAAACATTAATTCATCAAACCCTAAAAATCTAGGGTTTCATCATAAAACCTAGACAACAACAACAAACCCCAAAAAACTAGGGTTTTATATTAAGAAATCTTAAACATCAAGAGATTAGGATTTCATTATATGTTCTAGATTTTATCAAAAAACCCTAAGTAGGAGAGAGTTTTATATTGAACCCTAAATATTATGGTTTTACCAAAGTTAACAAAGGACAGATAGTATGACAAGGATTGATTTGATCTAAAGGTCAGTTATCTTCAGCAACATAAGAATATTTATAGTGAAACCTTAGACATGAAAGTTAGTAATAAGTAAAATGATTGTGCGTTCTTATATGAAGAATATTTGCCACAAGTCTTTAAACATTCCTTGAGTTGTTCCTTTCACAAACCTTCTAGGGTTTCTTCTGCAACAAGGCTGCTTTCATGATACAAGACTTTCCCCTGAAATCTCCCTCTGAATCGAGCCATAATCCTTATACCTGCAAGTTTAGTCCTTCCAAGGAAAGGATAATGATCAAGTAACAAAGATAAAGCTAAAAATATGTGAAATAAAAAATAATACTTATATTTTATGACAATGTGTAAGATTCTACTTGAAGGACTCCTTTCTTACTATTTATATATTAACATTTCTATATGTATCTGCAATATTTAATTGACAAGTACAATAGTATGATCTAACAAACTCTAAACCCTAAGATATCAATTCTAGGGTTTCAAATTCAATTCTATACTTACTAGGGATTTTAATTTCTCCTTAGACTACCTACAAACCCTAGAAACCAAAACTAGGGCTTTTATGAGGGAACAAAAGAAAATAGGGTTAGGGTTTCTCAATCAACTAGGTTTTACAATAACATGGATGCCAACAATTTTTCAATATTACAAACCCTAGAACCAAAAAAAGATATTTAAAAACCCTAATATAATAAGGATTAGATAATTATATAATAAAAGCAATTATACGTACCTCAAGGATTGCTTACCTTAGTCCTCCATGTCTCTTGCAAAGGATTCTTTAAGATGCCTCTTACTAGTCTAATTTCATCCTTGAGGTATTTATTTCAATCTTAAAGTTGATTTTATCCTTGATTTATGGTTAGGGTGATTCTGTAGGTGCTACTACAAGTCTTCAAATAGACATCTTCTTTCATTGTTATAGATAAAGATTTAATGATAATCTTGTACTACTTTTGGAAATATATTTGGTCCCTTTTCCGGTTTTCAATACTTCTTCAAACGAGTATAATATTCTAGACTTGAAGTGATTAGTACAACTTCAATGGGACCATACCAGCAGACTTTGGTCACCTGATTGAGTTGGAACAACTCAGCATCGATTTTAATTATTATCTGGGTGGAAGTATTCCAACTTCTTCCTTAAATTTTAGATTGAATTACTTCACGATATTGATGTCATACTAAGTCGAAATCTCTGCTCATATATAACCTTTTGTGGGGTCGAATCATATTTAATGGAGCTAACTTTCTTGGTGAGGAAGTTGAGTTACTTGATGAGGAAGATGACTCGGAGGAGGACGAAATAGATACATTTTGATATATATTTATATTTCTTTCTTTGACATAGAAAGCCAGATTTGCCAATGTTTATTTGGAAAACACTTTCTTTGATTTGTCTAACAACAATCTTGTGGGAGAAATACCTACAAGCATAGGGAGTATGAGTAGCTTGCGATGGATAAATCTATTTGGGAACCAATTTGAAGGGTCCATACCTACATCTCTTAGTAACATATCTACTTTGGAGGTGTTGGACTTGGCCAAAAATAATTTGAGTGGAAAAATTCCTCAAGAACTCTCTAACTTACATTGGTTGCGGGTTCTAGATGTTTCATGTAACAGCTTATGTGGACCAATTCCAACAAGGACACAATTTTCAACTTTTGATGTCACTTCATTTCAAAGTAATAAATGCTTATGGGGGTGTCCTATAGATGCATGTAGTAATAAAAAAGAAAACCCTATGATAGAGGGTAATAGTACTAGCAATAATCCTCATGTTAAAGTGGGATGGTTGAGTCGTGTAAATGAAAATATGCCATTGTTAGCATTGAGTATAGGAACAAGGATTGGATTTGGGGGAGTTGTAGCTATGTTCATATTGTGGGAGAAAGCTAGGTTTTGGGTGTTAGCTTTAACCCCAAAAAAGCCACAAGTCTTTTATGGAGTGTATAGACTCCCTAAGTAAGTAAGACATTGTATATCATTACATCAAAACATGAATAAAAGGAACTAGTACCATGTGTTGTTATGTGCTATTATGAGATATATATGAGTCTGTTAAAATAGAAAATAAAAAAGACAAAATTGTAACTAATAAGCAAGAAAAAAAATTCTTCCACAATTAAGTTATTGCGCAAATCATAATACATATAAAATTAGATATTAAATTTTTTCCAATTTAAAAGAAAAATAATTCTCATTTCATAATACAAAATGATACTTATGAAACACAAAATCATTCTCATTTTGATGTTATATATAAATGTTTATATTATTAAATATAATATGGTCTATTTTTTTTTATAAGAAATGAAATATATATACTTGAAGTGTTTGAAAAAATAAAATAATTTATAATTTATTGAAACAAATGATTTTATTCTTGCATATATATTATTTTTGAAATATTTAAAAATATAAAAATTATATGTTAATTGAAGTTTTTAAAAAAGGTAAACAAGTTGATTTATGTTTTTTCTTATAAAGAGAATATAATTTCTTTTTTTATTATTATGGATTTGAAATTGGTATTTATATATATAGATATATTATTTTATGAAAAACATAAATAAGAATATTTAATATTTACATTAATTAAAAAAAAATTAATATCAATTTGATGACTTAATATCAATTTTTTTATATAAATAAAGCAAAATTTAAACTATTTAGGGTAATTGAATGGAACAAATATTATCCTCCCCATTCAAATTCACATTAGTGATATGACTAATTTTGATATTAACATTACTAATCCTCCCACACTTTCTTTGAAATATATATATATCTCTCTATATATATGAAATTCAAGTAAAAAAAATGTGTAATGTTTTCTATTTTTAATATGAAATTGGTAGGTGACTCAAGAGCACCACTTTCTTCACCCTACACCATGCGCAGTTTTCATCCATTCTTTACCCACTCATGCCATCTGTCTCTATACTTTCACTTGGTTTTTCCAACGTACCCAGCTGCTGTAAAGGCTTTACAAGCCTTAAATTGCACCTTATGTTCACCAACCTTTTCTTTTTTATTATAATTTTTATTAATATATATATATATATATATACTATTATATATATATATATATAACAAATAAGCCAAAAAAAAATAATAATATTTTTTTTCTTTTTGGAACAACTCTCTTTCTATATATAACAAATAAGAAAAAAATTAACAATATTTTTTTTCTTTTTGGAAAAACGGTATTTGAACAACTATGTATAGAGACAAACACGTGCATAACAAAGAGATTTTGCAATACGTATTTTTAGGGCAGCCAATGATGTTGATTTCTCTTATGTTGATAGTTGCTTGTGTCATTCTTTTACTTGATTGATTAAATTATTCTTTTGCTTATTATTATTATGTTCTTCATCATCAAACAAATACCAAAACATGAAGATCATCAAAGGAAAATACACACCAAATGTAGGCTATAAGTCAAGGCTAAAACCTCTCCTAGAGAGGAAAACCCAAACAAATCTCTTATTTTCTTCAAGAACCAAAAGAAATGAGACAACCAAGACCTTTTGACTAATAATATGACCTCCAATCCACCAACTCAACATCCAAAGAATACTAGTCAATATCTCAAAAGTCAACACGAATGCATCTCCAATATCTAAGTCAAATGGAGTATCGGCCTCTTCTGCAACTTCTGAAGTTCTCGGCCTATATCTTTAGTCCTATAACTTCACACATTTCCTTTAGTCATTCCACATGTGTGGATAGACCAAGAATAAATTTTAATCCTCTTCCACTTCACTAGCCGTTTTTATTCTTGTAATGGAGTAGACCTTCCTTTCTAAGCATTTCACACTTCTTTCTTCCTTAAATTGCAGATTGAATTACTTCACAAGATTCATGTCATACTAGGTCAAAATATCTGCTTAAATATAACCTTTTGTGGGGTCAAATCATCTTTAATGGATCCAACTTGCTTGATGAGGAAACTGAGTTGCTTGATCAGGAAGATGACTTGGTGGAGGAGGAAATAGATACATTTTGATACACATATATTTTTCTTTCTTTAACATAGAGAGCCCAAGAAGGGTCTAGACATCGACAATAACTTATGAATCAACCCTATAAGCCTTCAATGGAGGCTTTAACTAGAAACAAAAATACATAAAGCATGAAACCCATGCTTATAAATAAATTTTCTTATATAATAAATTTTCATTTTTCTTTCTTTTGATAAATATCTTACATCATGACCGAATACAATTATGAAGACCGATGCTAGTTACATTTCTCAATGCTGCCTCTTAACTAGGGAGGTATTCATAATTGTTCAACTGGTACTAGGTTGATCCCAATTTCCAATGTTCTTAGAAAGAGTAAAACAACATACATAATGCTTGGGATACCAACACTACCAAGGTATCCTCTCAACACAGACTAAGATGTCATCTAGGAAATTGCCACTATAGGTACCATCAGGCTACAACAATAGTATCCATCCAACAAGATATAGATACCATTTAGTCCTCCATGCCTTGACACCAACCCCTACAGGGATCCAGGTATCAATACTAAACCTGAGCTCCACACAATACCCTCCCTTTGGGATCTAGACGTCAACTGAGATCTCAATATTAACCAGGCCATGCTATCCTCACAAGTACCATCATACGAGCAGTTTTATGGTACTTCATCTCTCGTCTCAACCAAATTAGTGATATCCATCATTCTGAGCATGCTCCCAAAATAAACTAACTTCTTGTTGGGAAGAGATTTCATCAACACATCAACTACTTGTTCATTTTTTGGCATGTACAATGGCTTCACGACCCCAACCAATATCAAAATTATATTGTATATGTTCTTGTATGCTAGCACAAAACTTTGGGGTCTTCCACTATTCTGATGTTGCTTAAGTCATCGTATTTTCACGAAATATTTCTTCTTCAACTTCTCCAACAACACCAAACTCAGCCTCAACACTTTTCCAAAACATTCAATTCTTGTTCACAACTTCATCAATAAAATTTTTATTAATCATGAATACAACTCATGAATTACCCCTGGAAGCCCTGATTGGATAAATGCTCTGGAAGCCCTGTAACAACTTGGGTTGAGTTACTAGTCCTGGAAGCCTTGGTAAGACAAACGCTCTGGAATCCTAGTGGTAGTTGTGGGTTGAGTTTCTAGTACTGGAAGCCTTCATTGGAACAAATGCTCTGGAAGCCCTGGAAGGCTTGGATGGAGACCAATCTAATGATAGCGTTGTGATGTGCGACTGTGAGGTGGAATCTATGTTTCATGGGTTTAGGTGGATGACTTATGGAAGCCCTGGATGAGTTTTAATTGATGTGTTTAATGAGATCCCACATTCATGCTTCGAATATGGCCCGAGGGTGAATAGATGAAGAGAGATTTGGCTCAGCCATTCTACGGTTGGGTGTAACGTGGTAGTTCCATCTCCAGTTGGTTCATTTCATTCATTAATGAGAAATTCATTCCCTTGATTTGCATGTGTAAATGTACTGATGTATATGTGGATTTGGATGGCCGATATGTTTATGGTATTTCTGTTCTTATTATGTTGGTTATATGTATATATTGTGGCGACATCTATGTATGGCTCTCAACATGTTTTTATTTGTTTATGAATCGATAATGTATCTATGTCCTAATAAATTATAAGGCAGTGAATGACATGAGAAAACGATGGTCCATGATGATTCTCATATAAGTATGACATCCCTTCACTTAATGCTATTGTTTACACCTGTAGGTTACATGTTGATGATATGTCTGATGAAATGCCTATCATGGGTAGTAGGGGTCTAGATATAGTCTTTTTTAGTTTATTTATTTGGCATAATTGTTTACCTGTACTTTTACCGATTTTAAGTAATCATTCCATTCTGGGCAATTTTCTGGGATTTGGGCGTGAAAAGGTGGCTCAAATACTAGAATTGTTGGCTAAACAAAGCATTACCTTAGAGACCAACGCATTTGGCTAAGGGATGGAAAGCATTATAACTCTCCTGGGTTATGTCTAGGGAGTTTTTCTCGGGCCTAAGTTGGTTAAAAACTTACCAAGCCCCAGGGGTGCGATATCTAAGGTGTGTGTCTGGTTCCTGTGGGTCCTAAGGTTAATGTTGGAGGTCTATGTCTTTAATTTTGTCGACTCCACTTACTTAAGGTCACATAGGAGGTTGAATATCATCATATTAGCTTCTTGTCGCATGTTTACCCCTAGTTGGCTAGTTACGTGGGTAGATGTAGGAGAAGGGTGTTACAATCCTGCTTTTGCTTCCTTGGTCCTTGCTTTCCTTCCTTTCCCTTTTCTTTCTTTTCCTTCCTTGCTCCAAAGCTAGAGTTCTCCAAAAAAACTCTAAGTGACCAAGAGTGAGAGAGAGAGAGAGAGAGAATAATGAGAGAGCTCCAAACTTGAACTAACAAAAGGTTAGCAAATAGCTTGCCCACTGATCCTCATAAGCCTTTTTTATGAATGAGGCCTCTAATTTCTTCATTTTCCATTATTTTCCTTCAATTTCCTCTTCATATGCAACCTGTGACTTTTCACCTTACTTTTCTCCTAATATCCTTTATTTTCATAAATAAATGTGCCAGAAATTCCTTTTTTCCTTTTAATGTGTTTTCCTTAGGCTTTTCCAATTTCCTTAGACAAAAACACACATCCAGTGATGCCCACTAGGATATCTTTGCCCAACATTCAACTTAAAAATAAGTGTCCCTTAATCGTGGTCTTATTTTTCCTTTATTAACTTTCATTACATGAACTTTTCACTAGGCCTATTACATAACCCTCCCCCTTGGGGAAAACCATCCTTAATGTTAAACCACACCATGACCTCAGAAAAACCATTGAAAAGCAAACATATTGTCCATGGAGCTTTATAACTTAGCTCGTTGCAGTATTTACAATGAATGACCTACTCAAAAGAAAACATCATGACAACATGACAATATAACAACCATACCACTTATTAGAGCTTTATAACTTAGCTCATGGTGGTATTTACATCAATATACATATAGCAAAGCATTAACATAACATATGCCAAACATATACCAACATAAAACCAAAAATGATTTGCCTCAACCGAAAAACAATAAAGGATACACGACCTACATCTAATCCGTCATCTCCCATGTAGCTTATTTAGGCCCAAAGTGCTTCCACTACACTTTAACTTGCTCTATGGCTCTGTTCTTGAGCATGAGATGCTTCCGCTGCAATATGCACTGAGGATCTGGCTGGAACTCTCTTTCTTACTCCACCTATAATACAGACCAATCAATAACAAGATCAAAATCCTTTATATACTTCTTAAGCATTGAAATATGAAAAACATCATGGAATTTCATTGTTGGAGGCAGTGCAAGTCGATATGACACTAGTCCAATCCTCTCAAGGATATCAAAAGGCTCGTAATACCATGGTGCCAAATTGGCACATGATCCAATCCTTAATGAGATTTTCTTGGGCTTGATGCACAAATACACATGCTCCCCAAACTAAAACTCCTTGAATACCATGTCTCGATCCGCATAACTCTTATGTCTATCATGTGATTCCTTTAGATTCTTTTTTATAACCTGCATTTCCTGCTCCATGCCTACCAACATATCTGGCCCAATAAATACCGTGTTCACTGGATCACTCCAACTGATGGGAGTGTTAAAACTTCATCCATACAATGCCTTGAAAGGACACATCTTCAATGACTCCTGATAACTAGTATTGTATATGAACTCAACCAATGGAAGATACTCCTCCCATTTCCTCTATTGGTGCATCACATACATCCTCCGAATATCCTCCAAGATCTTGTTGAGCGTCTTTGTCTGTCCATTTGTCTGCGGATGAAAAGTTGTGTTGAAGGACAACTCTGTATCGAAGCCTGCAAATAGCTCCTTCCAAAACTTGGAAGTGAATTTTTCATCCTTGTTCGACACAATCTTCCTTTTAACACCATGCAATATCAATATCTCTCTGATGAACACCTATGCTACCTCACTGGCTGAATATGTAGTTTTCACTAGAATGAAGTGAGATAACTTGCTCAACTTGTCAACCACAACCATAATAAAATCATGCTTCCTTACTGTCCTCATAAGACCTTTGATGAAATCCATGGAAATTACCTCCCATTTCCATTTCAGAATCATTATAAGTTGTAGTACACCACCTAGATGCTTGCATTCATCCTTTACCTACTGGAAATCTAAACAAACAGCCATGAACTCTACCACTTCCTTCTTCAGATTTAGCGAATAATAGAACTTCTTCACTGTCGTCAACGTATTTTGTTATCCTAGATGACCTGAGTATGGCTTGGTGTAGACTCCCTCAAGATAAGCTTCATGAGCTCATTGCAATTCGACACATAGATCTTGTCTCTAAATCTCACCAACCCATCTACCGTGAGATGATAGTTTGCATCCTAATAATCTATACATGTACCAGTACCTGTACCTATATATGTGTCTGCACATGTACCTATACCTGTACCTGTTCTCTGTTTTAACCTGTGCATGATCTCCATGTACTTGTCATCTCGTTGTCCTACTTGTAAGATCCTATCTTGTAACTTTGTCCCATAAGATCTTATAACTACTATATGATTTACCTGTACCTTCATGCTGAGAGCATGTGCAACATAGTTCTCCTTCCATTTGATGTATCTGATCTCGAAATCAAACTCAATAAGGGTAGCCAACCATCTAGCTTGCCTGGCATTTAGGTTTGGCTGGTCAAACAAATACCTCAAACTATTGTGATTGCTCATCAATGTAAATCTTCTACCTAGAAGATACTGTCTCAACATCTTACATGAATGTATAATCACTATTCGATCAAGAACATGTGTTGGATAGTTTTTCTCGTGATCATTCAATTTCCATGACTCATAGCACACTACCTATCCTTCTTTCATGAGAAATCCACCAAGTCCTCTCTTGCAAGCATTTGTACACACTACAAACTCCTTATTCAGATCTGTAATCAGTAGCACTGGCACATGTGTCAAAACTACTTAAGCTGCTCAAAACTAGCCTCACACTCCTCTACCCATTCAAACTTCTTACCTTTCCTTTGCAATGATGTGATAGGATATGCAATGCATAGAAGTTCCTGATGAATCTCCTGTAGTAACTTGCCAATCCCATGAATGATCTCACCTCATCCACGTTCTTAGGAGCTTCCCACTCCATGATGGCTCTTATCTTTTCTGGCTCAACTACTATGTTGACTTTTCAGACAACATGCCCCAAGGAATGTACCTAAGTATGAAAGAAGTTGAATTTGCTAAGTTTAGCATACAACTGATGTTCTTCTAAAAATCTCAACACTACTTCTAAATGCTCGACATGTTCTCCCTCATTCTTAGAATATACTAGTATGTCATCAATGAATACAATAACAAACTACCCTAGATAAGGATGCAACACACTATTCATCAAACATATAAATGTATTTGGAGCATTAGTCAAATTGAATGGAAAAACAACAAACTCATAATGCCCATACCTAGTCCTGAATGCAATCTTGAAGATATCCTCTTCCTTGATGTGTACCTGATGGTATCTTGATCTCAAGTTGATCATAAAGAACATTTATGCTCCCTTCAACTGATCAAACAAATCATCAATCCTCGACAAAGGGTACTTGTTCTTGATCATTACCTTTTGTAGTTTCCTGTAATCAATGCACAATCTAAGAGTACCATCTTTATTCTTTACGAACAACACTGTTGTGCCCCAAGGT
>APFE030462790.1:0-14258 GCA_000404065.3 Pinus taeda | reverse complement strand
GCACGTATATTCTTTGCTTGAAGTAGACAATCCCCGCATCATCTGTCGCATATTCTTGTTGGCTGTCCCTTCCAGCAGCTTGTTGTATTTGCTGTTTTAACTGCTGATATTCTGTATCCTGTTCTAAAATTTCCCTTATTATGTCCAGAAAGGAGTTTTTCCACCCAGAGATGGAAATTTCATACAAACTTTGCACTTTCCTACTTAAAGTGTCTGCTACTCTATTTTCCTTCCCTTGAAAATGTTTTATTTCAAAGTCGAAACCACTTAAAAAGTCCATCCACCGTGCTTGTCTAGCGTTTCATGTAGGCTGGCTGAAATAGCTGGTCAAACTATGGTGGTCGGTGAGCAGTAAACATTTTCTGCCCATAAGATAATGCCGCCACATCTTTAGAGCATATATAACAGCAGCTAGCTCCAAGTCATAAGCAGAATATTTCTGTTCATGCTCTTTTAATTTTCGTGATTCATATGCAATTACCCTTCCTTCCTGCATTAAGACACCTCCCAATCCTTCCTTACTGGCATCTGTGCAGACCACATAATCTTTATGAGGATCTGCTATACTTAAAATTGGTGTTGTAGTGAGCAGATGTTTTAATTGTTCAAAGCTTTTCTGGCAATTTGGGGTCCAATGGAATGCTCTCCCTTTCTTCTGTAATGAGGTAATGGGAAAAGCTACTTTCGAGAAGCCTTCCACGAATCTCCTGTAATACCCAGCCAATCCCATAAAAGATCGGACATCTGCTACGTCTTTTGGTACAAGCCAGTCCATTATGGCCTTTATCTTTTCTGGATCTACAACAATTCCATCCTTTGTGATCACGTGACCCAAATATTGGATTTCCTCCTTAAAGAAATCACATTTACTAAATTTTGCATACAATTGGTGTTCTCGAAGGGTCTGTAGTACCATTCGGAGATGTTCATGATGTTCTTCGATTGTGCGTGAATATATTAATATGTCATCAATGAATATTAGCACAAATCGATCCAAGTATGGATGAAAAATGCCGTTCATTAAACACATGAAAGTTGCAGGGGCGTTGGTTAACCCAAACGGCAAAACCACAAATTCATAATGTCCATACCTCGTTCTAAAAGCTGTTTTAGCAATGTCCTCATCTTTAATTCAGATTTGATGATATCCAGATCGCAAATCGATCTTGGAGAACACTGTCGCGCCCTTCACTTGGTCGAACAGTTCATCGATTCGGGGTAAGGGATACTTATTTTTGATGGTTAACTTGTTCAATTGTCTGTAATCGATACACATCCAGAGGGTACCATCCTTTTTCTTGACAAATAAAACTGGAGCTCCCCATGGAGATACACTGGGGCGAATGTATTCCTTATCTAATAACTCTTGCAGCTGCATTTTCAGTTCAGTCAGCTCTGGTGTACTCATTCTGTAGGGTGCTCTTGATACTGGTGCAGCCCCGGGCACCAGTTCAATGGTAAAATCTATATTCCTTCGTGGCGGTAATCCGGGAATTTCCTCTGGAAATACATCTGTAAATTCCTGTATTATAGGAATATCATTCAAGGGAGCTGATTTATCCTTGGAGTTCGCATATCCCACTTGGATAGCGTAAACCTGACACCCCTTCTGTATGCATTTCATTAGTTGGTTGGCAGTTATCGGGCGGACTTGCACTGGTTGTTTAATTCCTTGCATTTCCTTCCTATTTCCTTGCTGATCTCTGTAGTAAATGACTTTAGTTTTGCAATCAACTAATGACCAGTGTTTTTCTAACCAGTCCATGCCGATTAGAATATCATAGGATCCAAGAGGGAGTACATTCAAATCAGCTGTTACTGGCTGTTCTGCTATGGTAAATGAACAATCGCTGATTTTGGCTGTTACCCGTCGCTTAGCTCCAGTAGCTAGTTGCACTAACCAAGGATTTTTAAATTTGACAGGTTGTAAACTACAACGTTCAACTATCTTTGGACTCACATAGCTTAATGTAGCCCCAGGGTCAATTAAAACAGATATTGTAAGGTTTGAAATCTTACCTTCGAACTCGATCATTGTTGGCTGGTATTCCGCCTGACGGTCTTCCAGAGCTGCGTTAATTCTGGGTATACTGCGACCAACCTCGCCCACTGTTGACGCTTCATGGATTTGGGATAACTGTTCAGTTCCTTTTCGTTGTGGACAGTTTTTAATGTAATGAGGTCCTCCACAACCCCAGCACTGTACCGGGGGTCTTGCTGTGCCGTCATTGTCCCACTTAGCTTGCTGTTCGCTGACCTTGAGCTCATTTGTATTTCTTGACTTAAATGCCGTTTTTGGTGCAAATCTACTGCTTGCTCCTTTGCCATTTCCCTTACTGCCATTGCCGCGACTCCCTTTGCTGTTTACCCCTGTCTTGAATCCTCTTTTCTCATTCCATTTTCTGTTAGTAATTTCCCCTTTCTGTTTACTTTGCTAATAACAAATTCTAGCTTTGCGGATTACTTCATCCATTGATTTTGGATTATCAAATTCAATCCTCTCTCGCATATAGGGTGGAAAACTGCTAACAAAACGTTGGACCTTTGCCTTTTCTTCCCTTATGTATGGTACATAACGGAGTAAGGATGTAAAGCGAGTGATGAATTCGTCCATAGTCTGCTGTCCTAACCGCAAATCATGGAACTCCTTTGCCTTTTCATCATAGAAGCGTTCTGTCAAATATCACTCCTTAAAGAATCTCTGAAAATTGTCCCATGTAATATTTTGTTCAGTGACCCCCTTTACTATTTTTACCTCCTCCCACCATAAGGTAGCCTTTCCTTGTAATTGAAAAATAGCCAGTCGCGCCTTAAGGTTGTTATCGTACTCATAAAGCTGGAAGTACTTGTTCATATTAATGATCCAGGCTTCCGCCGCTTCCTCTTGTTCCCCATCAAAATGTGGCGGTTTGATTTTGCGAAATTCCCCTTGTAATTCTACCTTCTGTCTTTTTGAGGTTTGCTGGTCAAATACATTATCTGAGCGTTCTTCCAGTTCCTCCGATCCTTCGGGGGGTATGTGATGGTTCTGCTCTTCAGACATCCTTTGCTGTTCTGCACTGGGATTAGCTGGTACTTGATTTTGTTTATCAGACAAACTCTTTAAGATTCTTTCTTGTTCCATTGCCAACCGAGCATTGTCTTCCCGAAGTCGAGCCATATCATTCTTCAATTCTTGCACTGTTTCCAAAATTGCTTGATTTGTAGTTCTGGCTTCCTCCCCAAGTTGCACCCAGAGTTCTGGGTTATTCTCTGGACCGGGTACACCTTGCCCCATTACAAGTCGTCGTGCTGGGTTATCCGCTCTCCTCATGTTTTCGTCTTCAAGTCTGGAACCTGTACCTCATCCAGCAACAGAAAGAAACATTCAAGAGTATTATTGGTAATAACCTTTATTAGTTTTTTTTTTAATACAATGTCCTTATTTTGTCACTGATGTTCTGCCCAGAGGCCACAGTGCTGTAGCTGGGCTCTGATACCATATGTCACTAACCTCATACATAAATAAAATAAAAAAAATTATTTACCATGCTGTTAACCTTGATAATTATTGACATAAGCTACGTGCGATTATAATGTCACAACTCATAGATTAACGTTACTATATTATATCAAGGTTCGAGTTAATACACCTATATATATGTTCAACGATCTCATGTGTGGGAGCCCTGAGTTGGCACTTTGGACACGTCATCTTACCTCTTCCGCTACATCTGGGTTTTGCATTGAATACCGGCAATGAATTGAGTTGTTCACCTGTATAACACTCCTCTGTCCGGACGGACAGCTGGTCGTTCCATACGCTTTTACTGATACGGTCCTTGGAGTTTGAAAACGGGACTGCTGATGGAATTTAATTGCCATAACTCAGCCCAGGAACCCTCGGGATCCTATCCTGTATGAACGCTCAGGATTGTTTCTTGGAGATCGACGGTGATAATTCACAGCCCTTGGTTCCAAAAGGGAATGGTGAGGGTTTCATCGGCATTTACACATTTTTGCGAGGCAGCGCCTCCCGCCGCTGGTTACCTCTGCGTTTGCATTATGGTATCCTTTACTCAGTTCTCCATTTAATGAACAATACCTACAGCTACGCTGGTTTGCATTCCGCCATTGTCGACGTCGTTACAGCTAACTGCCTGGATGAAAACTCCTTCAGCTACGCTGGTTTGTAGTCCGCCATTGTCGAGGTCGTTACCTCTCTGAATGAAAATGTCCGAGCTCTTCTCAGGTACTGTGTTACTTCTCTTTGCAACAGAGACATAGTTTTCATATGGTTAGATTATTTATGAACTGTATTTAATCAGATTATGTGTTATGACCTTGCCAGGGTACTGGAGGCGAGGGTTTGGCGATGGTGGCTTCAGGTTTACGGTCTCTCAGCATTTCCCAGGTAAGATACCCCCAACCCCCGAATTTGTAATTTTCGTTTAAACATGAAATTTGTCTGAGTGATACTTTTCTTCCTGTCAGGAGGTTTATCGAATTTTATTGACGTTTGACTGGGTTATGACGCCCTCGGCAAGGCATCTGCATCTCTGGTCACTGAGGGTTGATATTGTCATGTCTGGTTCTGGGTAGTTTCTTTTTGTCTAAAGCTAGGATTGGGTTTGGTACCTGGGTCAAATCGAGTCCTCACGGGAGATCCGTGAAACATTGTTATTAACTTGTATAAGTGTAAAGAAATAGCCAACCGGCTTAATCTTCCACCGTTTGGACATTTACTCGAGTATGTCAAGTTTCTGTATCCGCATGAATTTTTAAGGGTTTATACTGTGTATCATTAACTTTTACATATATATAAATCGCCTTCCAACTGTTGTGTTACATCTGTCTATCAATGTTATTTTCTGAGTTCGCACAGTTCGATAATTTCTCCTGTAATTGTTTGTTTTATTATATGCTTGTTGATAAGGACTTTACCTTGATATCGTTAGCTTCATATTCTTAATTCAATCTTAGAAATATTTCCTATAATTATTTAGAGCGTGTCGGCCCTAAGGTCGTGCGCGCATGGTCTAAAATTACTGTAACGCTGTTACCTATCGTGATGGGGTTTGTCCCATAGCACGCCTTCAGGTTGTTAACGACTGTTGTTCATATATATTTATTTCGAAACTGTCTCTGTTCCTCGGTTTTATATTTATATGTATACATATACTCCTGTCAAAGATATTCTAGACAGAGTCCTATCAACTCGATGTGTATTATATGTTTGCATGGCACTTGTATCGGTAGAGAGGTTTGTTTCTTGTCATGATTATTCACAATAGTTTATGTCTCGGCCGATTCTATTGTCTCCTTCGGAGATGGGTCTGAGCAATGTTATGCCTGTTCTCTTATACCCTTGCGGTAGATGCCGGGACATTAAGAGTTCAGGGAACCAAACCCCCTTGGTTCCAACCCTAGTGAATAAATCTTTTATTATGTATCGACTGTTGGTTGCTTAGCACTAAATTATTTATACTTCGTTTTCTGATATAATATCTGGACAGAATAACAGTTTATTACATGGCATTCAACCTATATTCATGTAATGATGATGGTGCAGTATGATTCTTCTTCCTGTTCAATATTCGTTAAGATTCCAGTTACTATCTTTTCTGACCTTTGTATTCGTCTACTGGTAGATTAAACTGGAGAATAAACTGACAGTCATAAATTGTTAAAGAAAAATATATAAATTGCCCTGTGCATCATTATTTTACTTTCCCTATCAGTTTATTTTTATCCTCCTACAGATTTATAATACAGCTTTATCTACAGCTTAACAACAGAGTCTTATTTTTACAGATAATCAATAGGCCTTTCCTAATAAGAAAAGATTACTACACTAACACTATAACCACATTTCTCTTACCTGTACCGTGCTTGCTTAAATTCTCTGTCTTTTCAACTGAAGAAACTCCTACAGAGCTTGTTATCCTCCCAACCACGAGATCAGTCGTTTCGACTTGATTCTCTCCCCCAAGCTCGCTTGCAGGCCACTGCCTTCCGCAAGATGATGCACGCTAACAGCAGTGCAGTATGACGCACAACAGTGCTGATACTATCTGGTCTTCACTAGACATAGTACCCTCTCCTTTTGCTTTCTTTTTCTTTTCCTGTCTGTTCCTTAACAGCCCAGGCCCCTTTTCCTCTTTCCATTTCTATGGTAAGGAAAGGTGGTTAGGGTTGCCCTTATTTGCTGGCAACCGTTTCTTTTAGTTAAGCAAGAGGAAGTAAATAACTTTTTCCTCACAATGTTATTTACAATACCACTTAATTCATAATTTCAAATAAATGACATTTCAATATTAATAAAGTAATAATCCTGTTTTCACATTTACCCAACATGGTAACTTAGAAAATTATTCATATAACTGTTTGGTCATTACATCTCCTCCCCCTGAGATTGGACACCGTCTCGGTGTCTTACAGTCATGAACAGGTCTGGATATGCTTTCTTCATCAATTCCTGGTCTTCCCAAGTGGCTTCCTCGGGGCCAAAATGCCGCCATTGTACCTTAACTTGGGTAATAACTCGTTTCCGCAGCTGCACTTCTCTCTGGTCGAGGATGCTCAACGGTTCGACCAGCACTTCTCCTTCCGGTTCGACCTGCATTACACAATTTATAAGTTAGTTTTTCCTTCCGAATAGGATTCTTGTTTGAATCTTAATTATAACAGTAACCCCACCTGTATATCCTGCCATCGGATTACATGCTTAGGGTCATACACATACTTCTTTAGGACTGAAACATGGAATACGTTATGGACCCGAATGTGACTTGGCAAGGCCAGCTGGTAAGCCACTGGTCCAATCCTTGCTAGTATCTGAAAGGGTCCACAATATCTAGGTGCCAATTTAGCGCAACCAGCCCATTGCAGGGTACTTCTTTTGGCCTGAATTCGAATATACACATGATCCCCAACCCGATACTCCTTAAATCTCCTTTTCCGATCAGCGAAATTCTTTTGTCTATCCTGAGCCGCCTTCAGATTAACACATACTCTTTTTACCATGTCCTCCATTTCTTTAAGCATGTCAGGTCCTACGCTTAATTTATCTTCAGGTCCTCCCCAGCTGGAGGGTGTACGGAATTTTCGGCCATACATAACCTCGAAGGGGCTCATTTGAGTTGAAGTGTGATAACCATTATTATACGCGAATTCAACCAAATGTAAATATTCTTCCCATCGTGTGGGTTGTTGCATAACATAAGCCCTTAGCATGTCCTCTACCACTTGGTTCACTCGCTCCGTCTGTCCATCTGTTTGTGGATGGTACGCTGTGCTAAAATTCAGCTGAGTACCTAAATCAGCAAACAATGTCTTCCAGAAAACTGATGTGAATTTCACATCCCGATCGGATATTATTGTTTTTGGAAGGCCATGCAACCTGAATATATTCTGCATAAAAATGTGAGCGATTTGTGCAGCCCTGTAAGTAGATTGCACTGGTATGAAATGTGCGGCCTTACTCAATATGTCCACTACTACCATAATGGAATCATTGTTTTTCTTTGTTCTAGGTAATCCCGTAATAAAATCCATGGAGATGATTTCCCATTTCCATTCCGGTATAGGCAAGGGTTGCAACAGTCCTGCTGGATGCTGATGTTCAGCTTTAATTTGCTGACATTCTAAGCACCGTGCCAAATATTCCACAATGTCCTTTTTCATTCCTGGCCAAAAATATTCCTTCCGGATTGCGGTTATCATCTTTTGATAACCTGGGTGACCAGCATAATGGCTGATGTGGAACTCATCCATAATCAGATTTTTAATTTTTCTTTGATTGGGCACGTATATTCTTTGCTTGAAGTAGACAATCCCCGCATCATCTGTCGCATATTCTTGTTGGCTGTCCCTTCCAGCAGCTTGCTGTATTTGCTGTTTTAACTGCTGATATTCTGTATCCTGTTCTAAAATTTCCCTTATTATGTCCAGAAAGGAGTTTTTCCACCCAGAGATGGAAATTTCATACAAACTTTGCACTTTCCTACTTAAAGTGTCTGCTACTCTATTTGCCTTCCCTTGCAAATGTTTTATTTCAAAGTCAAAACCACTTAAAAAGTCCATCCACCGTGCTTGTCTAGCGTTTCAAGTAGGCTGGCTGAAATAGCTGGTCAAACTATGGTGGTCGGTGAGCAGTAAAAATTTTCTGCCCATAAGATAATGCCGCCACATCTTTAGAGCATATATAACAGCAGCTAGCTCCAAGTCATAGGCAGAATATTTCTGTTCATGCTCTTTTAATTTTCGTGATTCATATGCAATTACCCTTCCTTCCTGCATTAAGACACCTCCCAATCCTTCCTTACTGGCATCTGTGCAGACCACATAATCTTTATGAGGATCTGCTATACTTAAAATTGGTGTTGTAGTGAGCAGATGTTTTAATTGTTTAAAGCTTTTCTGGCAATTTGGGGTCCAATGGAATGCTCTCCCTTTCTTCTGTAATGAGGTAATGGGAAAAGCTACTTTCGAGAAGCCTTCCACGAATCTCCTGTAATACCCAGCCAATCCCATAAAAGATCGGACATCTGCTACGTCTTTTGGTACAGGCCAGTCCATTATGGCCTTTATCTTTTTTGGATCTACAGCAATTCCATCCTTTGTGATCACGTGACCCAAATATTGGATTTCCTCCTTAAAGAAATCACATTTACTAAATTTTGCATACAATTGGTGTTCTCGAAGGGTCTGTAGTATCATTCGGAGATGTTCATGATGTTCTTCGATTGTGCGTGAATATATTAATATGTCATCAATGAATATTAGCACAAATCGATCCAAGTATGGATGAAAAATGCCGTTCATTAAACACATGAAAGTTGCAGGGGCGTTGGTTAACCCAAACGGCAAAACCACGAATTCATAATGTCCATACCTCGTTCTAAAAGTTGTTTTAGCAATGTCCTCATCTTTAATTCGGATTTGATGATATCCAGATCGCAAATCGATCTTGGAGAACATTGTCGCGCCCTTCACTTGGTCGAACAGTTCATCGATTCGGGGTAAGGGATACTTATTTTTGATGGTTAACTTGTTCAATTGTCTGTAATCGATACACATCCGGAGGGTACCATCCTTTTTCTTGACAAATAAAACTGGAGCTCCCCATGGAGATACACTGGGGCGAATGTATTCCTTATCTAATAACTCTTGCAGCTGCATTTTCAGTTCAGTCAGCTCCGGTGTACTCATTCTGTAGGGTGCTCTTGATACTGGTGCAGCCCCGGGCACCAGTTCAATGGTAAAATCTATATTCCTTCGTGGCGGTAATCCGGGAATTTCCTCTGGAAATACATCTGTAAATTCCTGTATTATAGGAATATCATTCAAGGGAGCTGATTTATCCTTGGAATCTGCATATCCCACTTGGATAGCGTAAACCTGACACCCCTTCCGTATGCATTTCATTAGTTGGTTGGCAGTTATCGAACGGACTTGCACTGGTTGTTTAATTCCTTGCATTTCCTTCCTGTTTCCTTGCTGGTCTCGATAGTAAATGACTTTAGTTTTGCAATCAACTAATGACCAGTGTTTTTCTAACCAGTCCATGCCGATTAGAATATCATAGGATCCAAGAGGGAGTACATTCAGATCAGCTGTCACTGGCTGCTCTGCTATGGTAAATGAGCAATCGCTGATTTTGGCTGTTACCCGTCGCTTGGCTCCAGTAGCTAGTTGCACTAACCAAGGATTTTTAAATTTGACAGATTCTAAATTACAACGTTCGACTATCTTTGGACTCACATAGCTTAACGTAGCGCCAGGGTCAATTAAAACAGATATGGCAAGGTTTGAAATTTTACCTTCGAACTCGACCATTGTTGGCTGGTATTCCGCTTGACGGTCTTCCAAAGCTGCGTTAATTCGGGGTATACTACGACCAACCTCGCCCACTGTTGACGCTTCATGGATTTCGGATAATTGTTCAGTTCCTTTTCGCTGTGGACAGTTTTTAATGTAATGAGGTCATCCACAACCCCAGCACTGTACCGGGGGTCTTGCTGTGCCGTCATTGTCCCACTTAGGTTGCTGTTCGCTGACCTTGGACTCATTTGTATTTCTTGACTTAAATGCAGTTCTTGGTGCAAATCTGCTGCTTGCTCCTTTGCCATTTCCCTTACTGCCATTGCCTCGACTTCCTTTGCTGTTTACCCCAGTCTTGAATCCTCTTTTCTCATTCCATTTTCTGTTAGTAATTTCTCCTTTCTGTTTACTTTGCTGATAACAAATTCTAGCTTTGCGGATCACTTCATCCATTGATTTTGGATTATCAAATTCAATCCTCTCTCGCATATAGGGTGGCAAACTGCTAACAAATCGTTGGACCTTTGCCTTTTCTTCCCTTATGTATGGTACATAACGGAGTAAGGATGTAAAGCGAGTGATGAATTCGTCCATAGTCTGCTGTCCTAACCGCAAATCATGGAACTCCTTTGCCTTTTCATCATAGAAGCGTTCTGTCAAATATCGCTCCTTAAAGAATCTCTAAAAATTGTCCCATGTAATATTTTGTTCAGTGACCCCCTTTACTATTTTTACCTCCTCCCACCATAAGGTAGCCTTTCCTTGTAATTGAAAAATAGCCAATCGCGCCTTAAGGTTGTTATCATATTCATAAAGCTGGAAGTACTTGTTCATATTAATGATCCAGGCTTCCGCCGCTTCCTCTTGTTCCCCATCAAAATGTGGCGGTTTGATTTTGCGAAATTCCCCTTGTAATTCTACCTTCTGCCTTTTTGAGGTTTGCTGGTCACATACATTATCGGAGCGTTCTTCCAGTTCCTCCGATCCTTCGGGGGGTATGTGATGGTTCTGCTCTTCAGACATCCTTTGCTGTTCTGCACTGGGATTAGCTGGTACTTGATTTTGTTTATCAGAGAAACTCTTTAAGATTCTTTCTTGTTCCATTGCCAACCGAGTATTGTCTTCCCGAAGTCGAGCCATCTCATTCTTCAGTTCTTGTACTGTTTCCAAAATTGCTTGATTCGTAACTCTGGCTTCCTCTCCAAGTTGCACCCAGAGTTCCGGGTTATTCTCTGGACCGGGTACACCTTGTCCCATTACAGGTCGCCGTGCTGTGTTATCCGCTCTCCTCATGACTTCGTCTTCAATTCTGAAACCTGTACCTTGTCCAACAACAGAAGGGAACATTCAAGAATATTATCTGTAATGATCCTTATTAGTTATCTAATATAATGTCCTTATTCTGTCATTGCTGATTTGCCCAAAGGCCACAGTGCTGTAGCTGGGCTCTGATACCATATGTCACTAACCTTATGTCATTAACCTCGTATAGCAAAGAAATAATTTTTTTTTTTTTTCATAATGGATTGATTTACTATACTTATTAGTTATGTTATTTATCGGCATAATATACGTATGATTATATATTATAACCCACATATTGTTTAACTGTTTAATATCTAAGGTTATGATCAATACTCACATATTCGACATATTACACAAATGTATGGCACATATTACACAAATGTATGGCGGGAATTCCGAGTTGATACGTAGGACACTCTTTCCTATCCCTCCCGCTACGCATGGATTTTTGGCATTGAATGCCGGCAGAGAGTTGGTAATCCACCTGTGTCTCACTCCTTGTCCGGACGGACAGCTGGTGGTCCATTCGCTTCCACAGCGATGGACTTGAAGTTTGGGAAGCGAGACTGTTGTTCGAATTTAATTTTTCCATAACTATGCTCAGATCTCTCGGGATCCTATCCCGTTTGAACGTTCCAGATCACTCCTTGGAAATCGACGGTGATGGTTCTCAGTCTTCAGTTCAAAGGAACAGGTTTAGGGTTTCATTCGTCATTTGCATAATTTTGTTTGTGAGGCAGTGCCTCCCGCCTCTGGTTATCTCTGTATGATATGGAAATACCTTTTTGCTCGATTCTCTGCTTGATACATCGACACCTGCAGCTGTGCTTGGTTGAGAACTGCCATTGTCGAGGTCATTACCTCACTGCATGATACGATCGCGTTCCACTCAGGTACTAAATGATTTTCCTTTGTAACAGTAAAATGGTTTCCTTGTAGGGTTAGATCTTTTATTGACTGGGTTTAACTCGGTTATGTGCCATGTAATGACAGGGTGCTGGAGGCTAGGTTTTGGGCGATAGCGGCCTCAGGCTTACTACCTCTCCGCATTTCCAGGTAAGATGCCGTAACCCTCAATTTGAAATCCTTTTGTTTAATCATGTATTTGGCCTGAGTGATGCCTTCTTTTTCTGTCAGGAGGTTTACTGAAACTCAATGTCATGTATGACGTTCTCGGCAAAGCTTCTGCTTCTCTGGTTCTGAAGTTTTATGTGGTCATGTCGGGTTCTGAGTAGTTTTTCTTTGTTTAGACTGGGATTTGGATTGGTACTCGGGTTAGCCCGGGCCCTCACAGCAAACCCGTGAATCATGGTCATTATCTTGTATAATGTAGGGAATAGCCCTACCGGCGTAGTCTTCCACAGTCTGGGCATTTATCAGGATTTGTCAAAGTCGGTACTGCATAACTATTCAGGGTTTTTATAGTGTATCTGTAACTTTTATATATTTATAATCGCCCTCCAACTGTTATGTTATATTCTGGCCTCCAATGTATATTATTTCTGAATTTACGCAATTTGGTATTATCTCTCTGTAATGTTTTATTTCTTTTTAGCATATGTTCGCCGACAAGGCTTGCCTTGATAATGTTAGCTGTATGTTTTATTTTGAATTTCAATCTCAGAATATTTCATGCTATTTGTTTTTGGAACACGTCGACCCTAGGGTCGTGCGTGCGAGGCCCAAATCCACTGTAACACTGTACTTATCCAGATAGGGTTATCCCGTAGCAGGTTCCGCCTATTAAATTCATATACAATTAATTCTGAAACTATATTGGTTCCGCGGTTTGTATATTTATTTCAATACTAATCTTTTCTTCTGCAATTTGCATGTTCATTTTGAAACTATGTTATGCTCTCTCAGCTTTACGTTTTGCCTCGAAACCGTCTCTATTCCTCGACTGTAATCTTATATGTATGCATGTTTCTATCTTCGGTATACAAGAACAGCTTACCCGATTCGCCAACCCGACTCGATATGGCTTATGTATTTACATGGCCCTGGTATCGGTAGGGAGAGGGTTCTGTTTCTGGTCATGATTGTTTACAGAAGTTAAGACTCGGCCGACTCTAAGGTCTCCTTCGGAGATAGGTCTGGTAAAACCCCTATACCCTAGCGGTAAATGCCAGGCGTCAAGGATTCGGAGAATCAATCCCTTTGACTTCTTAGACGAATAAATCTTTTATTATGTAACGACTACTGGTTATTAACACCACATGATTTATTCTTTGTTTTTCTGATATATTATCTGAACAGAACAACAGTTTAGTACAGGGTATTTCGATTATAGGCATGTAATAATGTTAGTACAGTATGCTTATTTTTTCTGTCTCATAATCGTAAAGATTTCTGTTATTATCTTTTCTTTTGGGCCTTTATATTCGGCTATTGGTAAAGTAAACTGGAGAATGAGCGACAGTCACAAATGGATACAGAAAAATAGATGAATTGTTCTATGTATCACTATTTTGCTTTCTCTCAGCTTATTTCATTCTCCTACAGATTTAAAATTCAGTTTTATTTACAGCTTAATAACAGAATCTCATACTTCAGATAATCACTAGTTCTTCCTAATAAGGAACAAAACTACTAAACTAACTTATACCATATTTCTCTTACCTGTACCGTGTTTGATTCAGTTCTCTGCCATTTTTCCAACTGGAGAAGTTTCTGCAGAGCTTGTTATCCTCCCAGCAACGAGATCAGTCGTTTGACTTGAATCTCTCCCCCAAGCTCACTTGCAGGCCACTGCCTTTCGCAAGATTATGCACGCTAACAGTTGTGCAGTATGGTGCACAATAGTGCTGGTACTATCTGGTCTTCACCAGACATAGTACTCTTCTTCTTTACTTCCTTTCTTCTCTTTTCCTGTCTGTTCCTCTAACAGCCCAGGCCCCTTTTCCTCATTTCCATTTCTATGGTAGAGAAAGGTGGTTAGGGTTGCCTCTATTACTGGCAACCGTTTCTTTTAAATACTCAAGAGAAAATAAAAAAAAATAACTTTTCCACAAAGTCACTTCCATATTACTTTAATTCAAAATTTTGAATCGATAATATTTCAATATTAATAAAGTAATAATCTTATTTTCATATTTACCTAACACGGTAACTTAGAAATTTACTCATATAACTGTTTGGTCATTACA
>APFE030462789.1:0-27292 GCA_000404065.3 Pinus taeda | reverse complement strand
AGTCCAAGAAGCCTTGGCTTACAAAAAAATTCTATTTAAATTTGCCTTGGCGTCAGGTATGGAAGTCAATCTCTCCAAATCTAAAATATTTTTCTTTAATACTAACATTTCAATTCAGAGAAATATCTCCAGAATTCTGGGCTTCCATAGGGATTCCCTTCCTTCAAAATATTTGGGAATTCCACTCATAGCTAGACTATTGCACAAAAGTATTTGGGAACCGGTGCTCAACAAGATACAAGACAAAGTTAAAAAATAGACTATCAGATCTTTGAACCTTGCTGGTAGGTTGATTCTAGTCAAGGACGTTCTACAATCTATCCCTATGTTCTTTTTATCAACCCTCCCAGCCCCCCAAAGGAGTGTTACAACAATTCAACAATATTCAGAGAGATTTCCTTTGGGGAAAAGAGGAAACCAGGAAGAAATGGGCTCTGGT
Source organism: Pinus taeda (assembly GCA_000404065.3). Classification (NCBI taxonomy): domain Eukaryota; kingdom Viridiplantae; phylum Streptophyta; class Pinopsida; order Pinales; family Pinaceae; genus Pinus; species Pinus taeda. Next base: position 26,853 of record APFE030462789.1, on the reverse strand, counting down.
TTCTTGGGAAGAAATTTTCAAACCCAAGAGTCATGGGGGCCTAGGCTTAAATGATCCAGAGATTCTAAGTAAAGTTTTGGGAGCCAAGATTTGGTGGAGATGGGTTAAGGAACCTGAAGCTCAATGGGCCATGACCTGGAAAGAAAAATATGCAAGTTCCTGGCAAAAAAAAGATCTTATAAGAATGTCTGGGAACATAAAAGGCTCCTACATCTGGAATAAAGCCTGGGATAATAGAAGCCTAGTTCAAGACAACAGTTTCTGGGATATCAGAGAAGGATATCTAGCTCTCTTTTGGGAAGATAAATGGTAACAAGAACCAATCCTATTAAAAGAGGATTTCATGTGCCTCAAGCAAGAAACTAAATCCCAAGGATTAACCAAAGTTAAAGTTTTCTAGACTCTTCCTCATGACACTGGAAAATGGAGAAACTAGAGAATCATAGACTGCAGAGATGAGAGTCCTATAAAAACAAAAACAGAGGCACTCATGGCCATTTTAAAATAAAGGAAAATATTGGTATCAGAGGGATAGGATTAGTTGAGATGGGGCCTTAATAAAGAATGCACCTTTAATCTTAGGGAAGCAAAGAGGATAATCTTGAATCTTGATTCCTGCATTCTAGAAAATTCCTGGCAACAACTTTGGAGCCAGAAAGGATGGATGAAGATCAAGCTATTCATGTGGTTAGTCTATCACAAGAAAATCTTAACTTGGGACAATATTAAAAAAAGGGGAATTATTGGGCCCTCTAGATGTTAGCTATGTGAAGCCCAAGAGGAAACAATGGAACACATTCTCAACAACTGCACATTCACCACCTGGTTATGGGATTCCTTTGCCACAATTTTCCAATAGACAGACAGAGATAAAGACAGTGTTATTAACACCCTAAACAAGTGGAGAAGGAACTTCTCAGAAAATGAGCTCCTTAATTTGACCTGGGCCTTCACGCCAAGCTTCATTATCTGGAATGTTTGGAAAGAAAGGAATAAAAGAATTTCCAAGGGTGAACAAACTACCTCTCTTCATCTATTGGGCTTGATCCTGAAGCAAATTAAGGAGACAGTTAGCACCACTATTCGCAATTTTCCCAAGAATCCTCCTACTAATTATGAGTTGAAAACTCTCATACAACTGGGTTTACATGAGCTCATTCCCCAATATCAGTGCAGAAAGGCAAAATATATGGATACTGAGAAGAATTTCTGGCATCCTCCACCGAAAGGTTATCTAAAATGCAATATTGATGGTGCTTCAAAAGGCAACCCTGGAACAACAGGTTATGGAGGTGTTTTAAGAGATGAAGATGGAAACATCATCTTTGTTTTCCATTGCCATTTAGGGATAGCCACTAGCAATATGGCTGAATTAATGGCTTTGGAACATTATTTAGAGCTTCTGAAACTGACATATTGTTCCAATGTCATTGCTAAAGGAGATTCAGAGATCTCTATCAATGCGGTCAAGAGAATCAATTGTGGAACAGCGCCATAGAAGGTCTCGAAACACTAGAGACTAATTCATGTGTATCGGAGAATTCAAAATCATCTTCTGAGTATTCGAAATGTAAGTGTCAATCATGTTTGAAGAAAAGCCAATAAGCTCACGGATACTCTGGCCAATCAAGGTGTGAAAAATTGAAAGTGCAGAACTGAGTTGATGTGGCAGGAGATACCACAGAGAAATTTCAAAGCTCTCTGCAATGAATAAGAAGCGAAGGACAAATATTTTCAATTACTGGGCCAGAGTAAATAGTTCGGAATGAAGGTTTCTATGCACGTTCATTTCCGGTACTTCAGTTGGTTCGTGGATGAATGGCATGCTCAAACCGGTCACTCTTCACTAGGGAGTGAGTTGCCCTATCTCCTTACTGCTTCGATTTGTAGCACTGAGTCCTTTTCTCAGTCCATGACAGTCTCGGAAACCTATTTCAAGGTGTTTGTACGCGAGAAGAATGGTTGGTTCTTTTGGAAGGCAGACATTTTCTTTCATTTTGCTTATGGGGAGAATACCAGACACATAGTGGTTTTCGGTTGCTCGTTAGTCTTTGGAGTGGAAAGTGGGATAGGAATTATGGGATCGATTCCACTGGGCTCCTGATGCGTGGCAAGGGATGGTCAGAAATACCACCTCCCATCGTGCCCTATCCTTCGTGCAGATTAGCGTTGTGATAGTGTTCCGTGCCGTCCGATTTCGCTGTGGGAGTCAACGGTTTGATTCGGGGGTGTAGCTTGGTGGGCCCTACAGTAATTTCATGCCTTGCAAAACCTTGTAATAGGAGTTTTCGTTGTATTCCTTTCAGTCTAACTTCATTTTATACATCCTAGGAATTAATTTTTGTAAAGTTAACTTTGCTCTTGCTGAGGGGAAGATCATTTCAAATTAGAATGAATGCTTTTCCTGGGTCATTAAAGCGTAATTGCTTTTTGTAAATTTTTTAGCTATATTTTTTTGTATATTGAAATAGAAGGACAGTCTCTTGCTTCAGCAAAAAAAGATAAAACAAAACTACAGTCCATTTACTTTCAACCACATTTTACGAAATTCAAATCCAATGCTTGGAGAGAAAGTTATGATGATTTTCCCTAGGTCTCTTGTTTGAGATTAAATTCTGGAGCCTGCAAAAACCCAAACTTCCTTGGATCATATCTTCAAAAGTATATTGAACCAAGATCTAAATTTCATACACGAAGTTGAACAATATTTCTGATCCACGTGGTTTAAATTTCAGCTTCTGAAGCCTCATAGAAAAAAATGATAACGAAAATTCCAAGATGTCCTCTTTGAAGAAGCGAAACCCTAGAATCCAGAGCTCTGATACCAATTATTATGCAACCAACTCACAAAATAGAAGAAATGATAGATCAACGACTTGAAAATTATCCTCTTAGAGAGGGAAATCTCGTTTATATTAATTAAATGAACAATTCTAGGATGATACAAATGAAAAAACCTCATTTATATATATAGGAGTCTAAGGGGTCATCATATAATCAAAACCCACATAACGATAATAATATAAGGACACAACAATAACAATAATGGGATTCTATGGGGCACAACAATAAAAATATGGGGGATACTTAACAATAACAATAACGGGAATACACTATTATTATAGGGACCTAAAAATATTAGATTGAGGAGGCATGCCATGAATGGTTTACTTATCCATCTCTTTCCCAAATAATCAAAAGGTTACAAGGGAATCCTAAACCCCAGCCGATCATACATAGGAGGAAGATATTATTTGATATAAGGATCATGTGATTTTATCCCCTCACTCCACACTTAAACCCAACATTTTAGTGGAGCTACACTCCTCACCTATTGCAGACTATTCCATATTTTAAAAAGGTTATTCTCATGCATGTCACTGCTTATGTTGGGTCGGGATGAAATAGGACATTCTTACATTTGTAGTTGAATGTGATGTCTCCATGGACTTCATTACATGTCTCCCTAAATCAAGAAAAAAGTAAGTTATCATGGTGGCGGTTGATTCTCTCGCCAAATACACCCATTTTTGTGCCTTACCACACCCATTCACTCCGACATTAATGGATCAAGTATTGATCAATAAAATTTTAAAACTATGTGGCATGCCTACTTCTATTGTGTCTGATCGAGATCCCACCTTCACTAGAAAATTTTGTCAAGATCTATTCAAGATACATGGCACGTAGCTCCAAATGAGTACAAAAATCACCCTCACCCCAAACATATGGTCAAACAAATGTTTGGAGATGTACCTGAGGTTCTTTTCTTCGAAAAAACAACATCAATAGGCACAATGGTTACCTTTAGAAAAATGGTATAATACTAGTTATCATGAAGAAACCAAGATGGCACCATATGAGGTGGTGTATGGCCAACTCCCACCTTCACCAACTTATTATCTTCCAAAATATTCCAAGTTCTAGAGTAGTGGATCAGCCATTGCACCACCACTCTCACTCTTCTTAATGATAATATCCATAAAGCTCAAAACTGAATGAAGTAACATGTTGACCAACATTGCTTCGAAAGGTATTTTAAAGTGGGTGACCAAGTGTTTCTTTGCCTCCAACCTTATAAGTAGACATCTCTTAAAGGAAAGGGCTTCCAAAAATTAACTCAAAAATTTGATGGGCCTTATCTGGTGATTCAATGTATTGGCTCAATCACCTACAAATCGGCCTAGCTAGCCACTTCACAAGTCCACCCAATCTTCCATCTCTCATACCTCAAGAAAGTAGCGGGACAAAATTGCAAGGTTTAAACCATACTTCGTTAATTGGATGAGGAAGGTTCTCTCGGGATTTGACTAGAACTGGCACTGGATTCACAAGAAATTCATATTCGGTTGCACTATCAAGGAATTCCTTATTTAGTGGAAACACACCTTACCAAAATATGTGACATAGTTACCGACAACTATTCTCCAACAATTTCCGTAGCTCCAACCTTTAGTACAAGGTTACTTCTGAAGGGGGAGGGCATGTTAGGGTGTGACCCTAACCCATTTATTAATGTAATAGGACCAAAGGTCCCTGTAAGATTCATGATTCATTAGTTTCCTAAATAAAGCTCATAAGCAGTTAACCACATTAGTGATGATAATAAGTCATTGACCCGCATTATAAAAAACAGACCAAAATTAGATAGTTTAGTTAAGGATGACGAATAAACGGGTCATATATAACAAATAAAGTGGTCAACTCACATTATGCAAGTGACCATGAGTAGTTATGGTTTTGGATCTCATGAAACTATATAGTCAAAGATAACAAGCGAAGTCTTGTCAATTATTTTGTATTTAAGTTCTGCTTTTCTAGAAGTTTCCCCCTCGAAGAGACAAGTGAATGTTATATTTTTCTACTCATAATAAATATCTTCATCTTATCTCATTTATGACATTATTTATCTGGTATTTTCTTGGATTTTGATGTTATCTACCGGTCAAGAGCATTATAAAATATTGGGGGAGGGTGTGGTTGTCCCACCTCATGCAACCATACATGTTAACTTGTATTCATTCCCTTCACAATAATATGGAAACTTGTTCTCTATCAACGAGCTCCTAGTTGGGTTACCTCGACTTCATATTCTTCTATTGTGCCTATGACATTCCCCCATCGCTGGTGGGATATTTCCCCCACAACACATGCTTTGTGGAGGTTAATTCTAACTGTCATGGCCCCACAATATGTAGTTATTTTGGTGATTCGACTTTAGTTTAGGGGAAAGGTCTATCCTATGGCCATGGTTATGAGAGTGTCATATTACATGGTGGTCCTGCCTTTCAGGACGTTGGCCCTTAATGCATGCATCTAGTGCCAAATTTCCATGAGAGGAGTAGGAAAATAATGGATGAGGAGGTAACCCATATAATGTTGGTGGCTACTACGACGGAAACTCAAGTAGGGGAGGATAATGACTAACAAAGGCGATTCCTCAACATAAAGCATTTACAAGCTCCGCAGAATGACCATTACTCGATAATTTTTTCTAAGTCCAACCTATACAAACCTTCAACACTTTTAGTTTGACAGCTTTTATATAGTGGATGTTGGTTCATATTCTTTATAGTCCCTTGGTTGTGTGCACTGGTGTTGGCATTTTTTGTTTCTTGTGGCTGTCGAATTGTACTCAGAGTCTCTCCATATTTGTTAATTTTTTGTCTCATCTCACTTGAATCCACTCTAGACCTACTTGGAAGCTAAGTATTTACTAGGAAACCTTGATAATTCATATTTTGTATTACACTGTATTATTGGTTGCTTTGTTTTCTAGTGGTCATCATCACTCTGGCTTGTTGTGAACTAGCACACCATGCCTTTCCATAGGATGCATTATTGTTGGGGGTCTCGTGGCAAAGGCCTTCAAGGTCGACTACAACCTCAATCCCAAGCACAAAATGTTGTATCTATTTTCCATTCCACAACCCCTCTGAAAATCCAAGAGGAAGTATATCAACTAGAAGCCTTGACCACTAAACACCTCCAAGCTTACTCTGATTTGGAAATCCAGGAAGAAGTAGCCAATTGGGTTCTAGATCCTAGGGATACCAGGGGAAGAAAGAGCCAATATCTTAACTCTCATATCCTCCACTGGAAAATGAAGACACTTCTAGGTAGGGTCTTGAAGGAATATCATGAGGACTACAAAAACACCATCCTTTTTTTCATAAAATTTAGCAGGTTCAATGCCACCATTTCTCTTGTTGTGTCGGTCTCGATGCTCATCTAGCTCACATAGAAGGCCATCTACAATGTGGTTTGAAACCTCCAACCATAGTAGGTACAAATGCCCAAGATTAGATCTCACTCACTTCATAAAATAATTGATTTCTTTACAGCCTTTTGGCTCATGTTTTTTTACTTTTAGTAGTTAAGCTTATTTCAATATATAAATTTAGTAGTAAAATAGCATTTCAAAATAAAAGATAAATTATTGTAAAATAGTGTTAAGAAAGTTGGTCTATGTTGTCTACTATTTTGATATTGATAGTGAGAATTTATAGGACTTTATTGAAGAAGCAAGTTGTGTAGGCCTGACACTAGCATGATTAATTCTCATCCTTATTCTATATAGAAGTAATAATGGTTTTTATAGTTATTTGTGTATTAGTGTTAGAATGTTTATAAATAAAATAAAATAAAGGTAATAGTGATTAAAATAAAATTAATCAAAAGCTAGTTGATATTATATTATTAAATAAAGAATTAATAAAACAATATAAATTTTTCAAATTTTGGTTTTGGAAAAAATGAAGTTTTACCTAGTTATCTCAATGATTTTGCATGAATGTGTAGTTTGAGACCATAATACATCTATAAAAAATAGAAGAAAATGAATTAAATTTAAAAGTGATTTATAATAAATGGACCTGATTTAAAATAATTTATATTGATTTTTAAAATCAAAGAGATCACTTTTTAAATATATATATAAAATAATTTAAGTTAGAAATTTTACATTGATAATAATGTGTGTTTTTTTTTCTTTTTCTTTTTCTTTTTTCTTTCTGAATAAGTGCTAATTCTATTAAAATAAAGGAGAAAAATATTTACAACGAGGTCGCAGCCTCAGAGGGCAAATTTCCCAGCCCTCAGCAAAAAAACCAGTAGACAGAGAGGAACAGCTGAGCCTGTGTGAGTGGAGCATTCTCAGGTCAGCATAGAAAAAGGAGTTGTTACAAAAAAACTCCTTGCTGGCCAGAAATGCCAAGCAGAGGAGACCAACCTCGAAAAAACTTCGTCCAACCACTAAGGTAGGTAATTACAGTGACAGGCATTCCAAAAAGACTTATAAGGGCTGAGGAGGACCCCAACAAGACAGCGAGCAGAACAGGTGGAGAGAAAAACCAGCAAACGAGACAGAGAGAAGAACCAAAAGCGAGAGCCATGGCAACGACCAAGCTAGAAGAGGAGATTACTCGCCCGAAGTCTGAAGGTCGGAGCCCTTCGCTGCTTGAATTTCCGGAGCTGCAACCCAAGAAGCCTCATCGTCGCCTTTAGCGCCACCCTCGGACTGGTTGATCAGGTGAAGAATGCTGAAATCATGCTGAACAGGGCCACAAGCGATGACTTTGTCTTCTTCAGCTACCGGCGTGCGGTTGCGGTTGACCTCTCCATCAATAGGGGAGTCTTCCTGCATATGCATTGCTGTGAAATTCGGGTTGTCCCCAGCACCTTGAGACATGCCTTCCTCAGGAGAAGGAGTGGAGGAGGAGCTAATGGGATCAACAGGAAATTCCGACTCTTCCGAGACCATCATAGTGGTGGTGAAGGTGATGATGGGCTGGTTGAGACGGCTACGAAAAGTAAAACGGGAATTCTGGAAGGATGAATTAGGGGCAGGCCTGGCGGGGTTGGGGGGAGGTGAAGACGGAGGGGCAGATGAAATGGGGATGATGAGCAGAGAGGGAGACTGCCGGGCGCGTCCTCTGGGAGCTGAGGAACTTCCCCTGCGCGGAACTCCTCGGCTTCGAGGCATTGCAGACCCTAAATTCCTGCTATGAACACTCCACGGAATAGCAATGGGGGACGAGGGAGAGACAGACACAGTAGGCTCAGCCTCTGGCAGATAGAACCCGAGATCGAGCTGACCAAATGACTGCTGCAAGGAATGACGGAGATTTGGCTGAGGAGGAGCCATTATATTGCAATTGGGCACCATGATCGAACTGCGATGCAGCGTAAATGCTCCTGCATGCTTCAGAATGGAATGAATGCTGGACGAGACCTCTGCCCGAACACACAACAAACTGCAGTTATTCCCCAGCATTGGAAATGGGGTTATTAAAAGCTCGCAGGTGGCCATCTAGGTGCCGTTCAAGGGGCATCATGCGTAGCACGCGTGGAGGGTTATCTGCTCGTACCTGGAGATCACCCGCATCCGGGTTACATTGATAATAATGTTATGCTTAGATAAATAATGTATAAATACAAATAATTTAAAATGAAAAATAAGAAATTTCATAACATTTATTTAAACATTAATAAAATTATTCAAAATTAAAATACCTTGAAGTGAAGATGTACTAAATTGTGGAGAGAATGTTCTACACAATTTTAATAATATTGAAAGATTATCATAATTAAACTTATAAATTGAATTATGATAATTAAAATTATAAATTTGATGTAAACAATATGTAAAATGAAAATAACAAAAAATTGTATTACTATTAAAAAACATATATATACCCAAAATTAAAAGATCAAAATTACTTGGCTATTATTATTTGTTTAAAAAAGAGAAGAAAAGAATTAATTTAATAAGAACAAATTTCCATGAGCCTTATTCAATATACCTACAACACCCTATATAAATATGTGAATATGAATGCAAAGATAAAACTGACTATTATTATTAGTTTAAAAAATAAAAGAAAATAATTAATTTAATAAGAACAAATTTCCATGAGTCTTATTCAATATTACCTACAACACCTTATATAAATATGTGAAGATGAATACAAAGATAAAACTGAATTTCTCTTGAAGTGATTGGTCTCAATTAAAATTATATTAACATGCATTTTTTTGCAATAAAATCTAACTCATAACACATAATTTATTAGGACATATAAATCAAATGAAATTAAAAACATTCATTTTCAATTACATTATGAAAATGATCTCTATAAAAATTCTAATTTATTAGTTTAAAGTTATAAAGTTTGATTAAACAAAATATTCTCATTAAATAATAGTAATCTTAAGCATAAATGTATGATGATATTTTAAGAAGACCTTTCATCTTGATGACGGTTCTTGGTTTATATTCAAAAAGTTGATTAAAAATGTTAAGTGTGAATAAAACTCGAGAAGTTATTTCTTCAAATTTTGACCACCATAAAAACTTGCAAACAAGACCTTTCCAATTAGTAATCCTTAACATGGTTTAAGTTTTAGGATTTTGATTTCATGTGATTTCTTATGCTTTTAAAAAATATTGAAATTCACTAAAATTACATTGTAATGCCCTAAAACTCTTTTTTCTAAATTGTTATAAACTATTATTTGAATTTAGGAACCTAAATGGGCGGACATTGTAATAAATATTGCAAATGTTTTTATTTCAATAATAATGAATAAACAGATAATATTTATGAGAGTTGTTAATAAGTATGGATTGTTATTTTATAGAAGGAATTTCACTTTATTGATGATAAATTTTGAAAGACAAATGGCAAGCCTAAGAACTCCAATTCTTAAGAAAAATGATATTTGAATGGGGGACAAACAACATATTTTAAGGGCCACCTAGCACATAATGGATATGTCTTGATGGTATAACAAGACCTAGGAATTAAGTAACTAATAGTGAGAGGCTTTTCTACATGTTATGAGTTCGGGAGGGGTTAAGTTGAGTGCATAATAAAGTAAGGTAAAAAATAGAAGAAGTCTCAAGTTGAGGGAGTATAGGAAGATGTGCTTGGCTGAGACTGTATTAAGAGATTCCACCATCTAATTGTGAACGAGAGAAATTTGTGGAGTGAAAATAGTCAAGCTTGAGCGAGTCACTTCTACAAAATCACAACCCTTGTTTGAGGGTGCCTTTGTAAAGAGGTTTAGCTTATTGATCAATTATGAACATGTGTAACATCCCTTATCAATCTGTATCTCCCATCCGATTACAAGTTCATCTAATATCTAATGCATGTGTTTTAACAATAGAAGTTAATATGTAGCATTGATGTTCGTGTAAAATATTTGGGATCATGTACTAGGTCATTAGGAATTGTTATTTCGTTATCACCAATATTTCATATAATATAGTTTAAATATATTGTTGTAACAACTATTATTTTTCAAGATGAAAAATGAATATCTTGCAGGTTGATTGCTAGAAATATTGCCATTATAGATGGAATATAATGCTATGAATGTTATTTTTTATTTGGATGAAAATTGAATATAACTTTCATTTTGGCTATCAAAAAATTTATCATTACGGGAAAGGATTAATATTCCTTTGAAACTTCATGACAAGGTTAACACACACTATTGTGTTGAAAAGTCCTTTAATAATTGTAGAATAATCAAACTATTAACTATTAGAGTAACACAATCAAATCAATAAAAGGAAAAGGTCAAAACAGAGTATACATCATTGGGAAGAGGATTTACCTCTTATACCCAAGGGAATGCCCAGAAAAGAAGGAGGGGGATTGATGTGAAGGTTGTAACCCTCCAAGTATTCCCTTCCCTACTGTCCAAAAAGATTATCATTAGGTTAGAGTTTGATGCCAAGGGGGAAGATATGAGGATGATTTTACAATGTTCTCATTAAGCCTCTAGGGACAATTTTTAAACTAATATTTATCCTAGTGGAAACCTTCGGCATCAAAGGAACCACATGGGTTCAAAAATCTCGAGGCCCCATTTTGGTTCAATCCTATATGGGCTCTTTCCTTCTTCTATATCGTATTCCTTCTGATACAATAAGAAAAAATAAGGGAGGTACCACTACCTACCTCAAATAAAAAGAGTATTGTGCCTAGATATGAGACCATTAAACCCAATGCAAGGTGGGGTAGTAGGGAAGGAAGCCATAACATAAAATTGACTTATATATATGACCTAAATAAGAAAGGTAAGGGACTGGTCATAAACAAGAAAAAAATGGAATTACAATATCACCTATAGGAAATCGAGACCCTGAAGAGCGTCTGAGCATGCTCGATAAATTATGCAAGGCACAAACCCAAGGAAAGAGATCCCTTATAAGAGTGGACTACTCTAGGCCATGTTCTATCGACTGATAGTGAGAAATGGTAGCGAGGGAAAACAAAGTGCAACTAAACTCTCAAAACCAAACAAAAGTAAAATTACCTAAAATGTTTGACTAAGACTCAAGCTATGATGAAGAATGGAAACAATGTGATACGAAAAATAAATTAGGATCAAGGTTGTCTAAAGACCAACCCACAAATTATCCACAGTAGAAAAATACCAAAACTCGCGAAGAGAAAACCCCAAATTCAAGAGTATTAATGTCAATCGAGTTATACACACCACATCAGAAACTTCATATATTTAGAGCACCATGCATAGATTTTACAGTAAAAATTGCTAAACCACAGGGTTATGGGTTAATACCCATAACCTATCATAGCAAAGAATTTTCAAAAGGAAAAAAACCAATAAATAAAATACCCAGAGAGATATTAAATATCAATGTCTTTCCATTAAAACATGAGAGGAAATTGTTCAAATAATGTTACAGATAATGGGGTTCCTAGGGTCTTAACCCTCTCCCAAATATTACAACCATGACTTGTAGCAGACTTTTAACAATGATAAGAAAAACTAGTGACTACTAGAAAGAAGCCATATGTAGCCAACACGAATTATAACCATGGAAGGAGATGAGCAAGAAAAGTCGAGTAGCTATGTTCATTATCGTGTTGAGTGTAAGGAATGTGAGAGAGGGGTTTGTCCAGAGGATAAATTACCTCCTCTCCTTAGCCTACAATGAAGCATCCCTAGGCTCCCTCTTTGGAATAGTAATCATCTTGTCTAACCATAGCAAGTAAAATTCAATGTCTTGAAAGATAAGTTATGAAATCATAAAACATAGGTATCATAGTTGAATTGAGTAATCTTGAGTCAAGCATTCGAGCTTCTCTCACCCCAAATTTAATGACAGTATGAATAATGTGGTTTGGATATTCAAATCAAACCCTTGTGTAGTGTATGAGGCATGACTAGAGATACATGTCAGATCTAAGTTTACTAAAACTAGAGATACATGTTAGATCTAACTTTACTAAAAGAAAACACACAAGAAGGAATTAATATTTCAAAAAAAAAAATTAAGAGCATTTATAGAGGAATATCATAAGGTAACCTAAGAGATGTTACATACACTTAAATGGTTAAGATTTAGAAATGTAAAATAGAAATTTATGATAAAATTTAGTATTATTTATATTCTTATGATTATTATATGATTAAATATGAAAATAATATATGTAATAAGATAAAATTTTATTTATCATGAACTTATAATTAATTTTGAATGATAATAAATTATAAATGATATGCATATTGACTTTGATTGATTATATTAAAGGAGATTTTTAAATGGTTAACCAATATTTTATTATATTTATTTATAAAAGGACTTTTAAATTATGAAAATTAAAATCAATATATTAAAGGTATAGGAGTTTATATATGAAGTAGTGTGGATTTATAAGTACTATGGGAATTTAATAAAAATAACCGCTATATTTATCGGAATGATGTAATAGGGAATATTTTATTTAAAGATATATTAGGAAGATGTTTAACATGCTTTAAGAAAGAATTATAAGTGGGCCTAATAGTAAAGAGCATGTATTTGTTTCTTTGTGGTCATAGATTCAAATCTATAGGAGTAAGTATATATATACCTCAATAAACATTAACAATCAAATCATCTTAATAAGGTAAGTCTCATATCCGACAAACAAACAATGTGGTCTACTACATACTTATATTCATATGTGAATATTATTTATAATAATCTCTATCCACTACCTTAATAAATTATAGATTTATATTTCTTCATATGAAATGACTGAAATTTATAAAAATAATATTAACAAAGTTCAATCGCTAATATTATTATTTTTACATTTAAAGTATTTAAAGATAGCAGATAAAAATGATATGAATTTGAATTTGAATTTAAAAATTATTTAACTGTTATATTTTTATTGTTTATATTTATCTATTTATAATTTAGTAAATTTAAATTAGAAGGCTTTAGTAGTCAAATCATTAGGTGGGCCCATTCTCCCATAAACAAATCATTGGACCAGAAGGTGGGCCTTTCTCGGGCAATCAATTCATTAGACACAAACCCACAATCAATTCATTGGATTGAAAGGTTCAATTCAAAAGTCTTAGAATTTGCTTGCCTCCTTTGATTAAGACCATGGTTTGTTCTCCCATCCACCGAGGGTCAATTTCAAATTTCAATGGACATCTTTGTTTCATTGTGACTAGGGTTTGTTTTCTCACCTACCGAGATTCAATTCCAAGAGAGATGTTTGGCCCATTGTGATAAGGCTAGAAGAGGAGATGATGACATTTATCCAGATTTTTCTTTTTCTTTCTTTTTCTTTTATATTAATTCAAATTTCCTACTATATTTATTGAGTTTTTTCCCTTATTAGTTTTTTTTTTGTTTTCCCATTCACCCAGGTTTAATTCCAACAAACATGTTTGGCTCGTTGCGATAAGGTTCCAATTCCATTAAACATGTTTGCCCGTTGGGATAACGCTCCAATTCCGATAAACATGTTTGACCCATTGCTATAAGGCTCCAATTCCAATAAACATGCTTAGCCCGTTGTGATAAAGCTCCAATTCCAAAAAACATGTTTGGCCGATTGTAATAACGCTGCAAGAGTAAATTATGTCGTAGTCTAATTAGTCGGAGGAATTGCCCGGAAAGTTATGGAAATTCCAGTCATATTTAGAGAAAATCTCGCAAGGATTTTTGTAAATCCAAGTTACAATTGTTAAATTTCAAAATTTTAGGTGTTTTAGACGTGTCTCTATAAGATTTTTTTAATTTTTTTTGCCCGGATTCCGGATTTCTTTGAAAATTATTACCTTTGCAAAATTACTCCAATAAGACTCCAATTCCAATAAACATATTTGGCCCGTTGCCACAAGGCTCCAATTCCAGTAAATATGTTTAGCCGTAAATATGTTTAGCCCGTTATGATAAAGCTCCAATTCCAAAAAACATGTTTAACTAATTGTAATAATGCTCCAAAAATAAATTATTACCTTTACAAAATTACTCCAACAAATTACCCATTCACTATCATAATTCCCACTACATTTAACGTCTTCTTTTATACAAATTCAAATTTTTTACTAAATTTAACTTTATTTTTTATTTTATTTTACCTTTACCAAATCCCTCCTTTTTCCCCTAAATACCAGATTCAAATTTTCGTATTGACTAACTAAACTGAATTTATCTCGTTCTCATTCTTGAACCATGGCAGAAACACGCTCAGCATCAACCTACATGGTTTGAAGCTAAAAGGCCGACATTTTAGAGAGAGCGGGCATTCTGTAATTTCTATTTAAAGGGATTGGCTTCCTCATTTCTAGATATCATAGCATTACAAGCCAATCGAAACTGATTGGGTGTTGATGGCCCTTATTATTTAGTTCGGCATATTTTTAACTTTGGCATATTTTCAACTGAAGAAATCGAGTTTCATAGTCCTCATTCTGATCTGCGTTATGGATCCCTGGGAGGTACTGAGGAAAAACTCTGAACAGTATTCGGATGCTGAGTTTTGGGACATAATCATGCAGGAAAGCTATGAACCCTCGGGGCATAGTGCAGCGGACAGCTCCAATCCTGAAAGAGCCGATTCTGGGCATAGTCCATCAGCTCCTGAAGCAGACTGGGCTATGATAATGGACGATGACGAGGAACTGAACGAGATCAGAAGTTTATGTCAACTGCACAAAGACCAGTCTATGTTCAGCATGAACATACAACAACTATTGGGACTTGCCGACCCAAAATTTGAGTGCACTGACTCTCTTTTTCTTGATGAGAGTCGTAAGAATCTTGATGATATTGAAATCGACTTGCTGCCCTCTGAAGATTTTTCTGTTGATTACTTCCTAGATACATGCAGGTTGTTCTAAATTTCTTTGCCCTGCAATATATATTTTTGCTTTTTTTAGTAGTGTTGTCTTGTATTTTTTCTAACGGAAAAATCATGCCCAGAGCAGCTTTAGATCATACATAATCTTTTTATTAATTATGTATAGTAACATGGACTCTCAATCTTCTTGCAGCAAAGTGGAGTCAGAGAATGCAATGCACCAGTTAGAATGGCGCCAACGCCCCTTGAGTAGCCGCCCGGTCCGAAAGAATACAACAAAGAGAAGAAACCAGCACGTTAGATAATGTTACAGACTTACAGTAACGTGTTAGCGAGCTAGCTGTGTCGCATATTGTAAATAAAATAGTACTGAAGTTGACATGAAGTGAACTGCGTCTTGTCTGCAGGGTGGACTGATGCAAATGAATTATCTAAATTGCCAAAGATTCAACGGTTAATACAACTTTACCAGTTGACATGCAGAATTCCGAAAACAGGAAACAGTATGGGATGGAGCCGAATCCATGGTTTCTGGCATGGTCATATGCTGTAGTCATATAGTTTTGACGGGTGATTAGTTTCTTCACATTCAATCCCCAATTATAGTTAATCTAGTTGAGTGTGTACGTAAGAACTCATATGCTATTATTAATTTGGTATATGGTTTAAATAAGTACGTTGGATTACCAATTTTGTATATGGTATAAATATGTACGTTGGGATACTAATTTGGTTATTTGGTAGTGTTATTTTAGACCTCTCTTTTCAGTTTTATGGATTTTGATTTACCATTTTTTTTACATATCATCTGTATAAAAAGTGATCAATATTTGTTTTTTTTTTTTGAAAAATGACATTTATCTAAACCCTGTTGTATTGTCATTTTATGTATAAATATTTTGGAAAAAGTCAGAAGAATGTTCATATATGTATATTAATAGCTTTAGAGGTCACCCCATCTATTCTTGAAATGTGTTGGGTTGTAGCTTCGTAGCTGTCTTAAACAAATTGTAAGCATCCCTCCTCATTTCAAGAAAAATGTGTGAAAAGAAGAGTCACTACAAATCTTGTAAAGACTAATTAATAATCTGTAATAAGAGAGATATTTTTAGATTTTCCACTTGAATCTGTTTCTTTTCCATTTCATTACCAAGAGAGGTTTTGAGCCAAGAAAAAGACTACCCTTATACCACAAAAAGAAGGGTTAGCTTGACAAAGACTGTAAAAAAAACCAAGGAAATGTTATGTCAATGGAAGCATACATACTAAGCAATGTAAATTGATGTTTTATTACTCTTATTTAATTGTATTTAAAGTTTTTTATTTCATAATATTTATTTTTGTAAATAGTTGGAGAAATGTGTTGCTTTATCACTTGGGAAACTATAGTGATGAAACCATAGTCTTGGATACCAATTTGGTTATTTGATATTGTTATTTTAGACATCTCCTTTCAGTTTTATGGATTTTGATTTATCATTTTTTTTCTTAAAAAAAATGGTATTTATCTAAATGTTGTTGTATTCTCATTTTATGTACAAATATTTTGGAAAAAGGTAAACCAATGTTCATATATGTATATCAATAGCCTAGGTCACCCCATCTATGGTCCTTCCTATACTAAATATACTAAATATGTTGGGTTGTAGCTTAGTGGCCCTCTTAAACAAACTGTAAGCATCCTTGCTCATTTCACGAAAAATGTGTGAAAAGAAGAGTCACTAGAAATCTTGTAAAGGCTAGAGAAAAATGTGTGAATAGAAGATTCACTAGAAATCTTGTAAAGATTAGTCAATAATCTGTAATAAGAAAGATACTTTTAGATTTTCCACTTGACTATGTTTCTTTTCCATTTCATTACCAAGAGTCACCAAAAACGTGAATTTTTTTTGTTTCTTTGCTACCTCAAGGATTTTCCATAGCCCCAAGAATGCAACCTTGTTTTTGGTGGCCCTGTCATGAGCATATCTAACCTAGATGATATGGTTTTGAGCCAAGAAAAGGACTACCCCTATACCACAAAAAGAAAGGTTAGCTTGATAAGGACCATAAAAAAATCAAGGAAATGTATGTCAATGGAGGCATACATACGAAGCAATGTAACTTGATGTTTTATTACTATTATTTATTTTTGTGATTAAAGATTTCTATTTTATAATATTTATTTTTGTAAATAGTTGGAGACATGTGTTGCTTTATCATTTGGGAAACTGGAGCAATGATGAAACCACTCATCCAACATTAGAAGAATTTCCTTCTTGGCCTCATTTATGTTAAGTAGAATTTGACCAAAAGCTCTAAATTCCAGTAAATATCAATAATGTACATATACTAACTATAATACCCTCTAGTGTTCTCGGTGAAACCCAATCACCCAATCACTAATCCCCAACAGCTCTAAATTCATTAAATTGCAATTTCTTTTTGGATGGATTAAGAAATATTTTCCTTATAACATTGAGCATAACTCTCCACCCTCAATGAGTTGTAAGAGCTTCCTTGTGTTAACTTCTAAGTACTAAAGTTGATGTACTTTACAAAACAATTATTTTATTCGAGAAAACTTATTTGACAAGTAAATTAATTTTCCTGAATCACTGAAAATATTTACAATGGTATTATTAACTTTTCATAATAATGTTATATATTTCAATGGTATTTTTAACTCTCCATAAGAATGTTATATTTTGTGCACTAGACTCAGTGCACATGCGCACAACATATATAGAAATAATCTCAAATTAAATAATTAAGTGAAACAAACTAATGTGCCTAACCAAAAATAGATTTTGCACAATGGAACTCATAAAACTAGCATAATCCATCTTAATCCCATAACTTCCAAACACGAATAGAGGGATTAAATCTCTAGAGGTGCAAACCTTTTTTTGAGTGTAAAAGTTGAGGAAAGGTTTGCACCTAAAGACATTTGATCCCTCTCGAATAGATCCAGGGTTAAGATGGATATAGGCTAGTTATATAAAACTATATAATATCTATATTTGTATATATGTGTCTCTTTCTTATAAACTCTCTCTATCTCACCGCGAGACATACACACTCTCAAATTAAATAATTAAGTGAAACAAACTAATGTGCCTAACCAAAAATAAATTTTGCACAATGGAACTTATAAAACTAGCATAATCCATCTTAATCCTGGATCTACCAAACACCAAGAGAGGGATAAAATCTCTAGAGGTGCAAGCCTTCTTTTTAGTGTAAAAGTTGAGGAAAGGTTTGCACCTCAAGATATTTGATCCCTTTTGGATAGATCCAGGGTTAAGATGGATATAGGCTAGTTATACAAATAATATATATATATATATATATATATATATAATATAGTATATATATATATGTGTCTCTTTCTTATACGCTCTCTCTATCTCACCCCCAAACATACACACTCTCTTTCCATATCTATCTCCCTCCATGCCTCCCTTCCTTTTCCTCTTTGTCTCTCTCTTTTCCCCTTCTCTACTTCTCTCTCTTTCTTCCCTCCCACTCTCCTCTCTCCCTCACTCTCCATTGCTCCCTTGTCACACACACTCTCTCTCCACATTTCTCCCTTTATGTCTTTCTCCTTCCTTCCCTCTCTCTCCCTTTCTCTCCCGCCTCCCTCTGTCTCTCCCCCATCTCTCTCTCTCTCCCCCGCCCTCCATCTTTGTGTCACCCTCTCTCTCTCTCTATCTCTCCCCTCCATCTTTATGTCTCCCTCTCCTCTCTCCCTCACTCTCTCTCCATATTTACTTTATTCTCTCTCTCTCTCTCTCTCTCTCTCTCTCTCTCTCTCTCTTCCCTGCAGATTTGTCACTATCTCCCTCCCTCTTGCCTCCCCCTCTCTCCCCTTCACTTTTCTTGTTGTCATCACTTGGATCCTTGGTTCTTACTAATATTATTTATATTATATAACTTTCACATCTTTAAATATGAAAGTATTGATTTTCAATTTTATTAAAACCTTAATTTAATTTCTATGGGAATATTTCTATTAGTAGAAAGGATAGAGGATTTAGGTATATCTCAAAATTAATGATAACTTTTTTCCTTTTAGCTTCAATTAAAAATATTTTTATCATGAAACAAGAGATGATTTTTTGGCATGTGGTATTGATAAGCCATGGCATTAGCCCATTCTCTTATAAAAAAACATATTACCAAGTTCATAATATCAAAAACAAAGTGGGGCGAATATCCATGATTAAGAATCTTGTCATATTGTTATAAAATATTTTGGTTGTGAAACAAGTTATGTTTTTTGGGAAATGTGGTATTGATAAGCCATGGTATTGGCCCATGGTGTTGTAACAAAGCCTATTTACAAGTTAATAATATCCATGGTAAAGTGGGGGTGAATATCCATGGTTATGAATATTTTCATATTTTTCTAAAATATTTTGATTGTGAAATAAGTTATGTTTTTTGGGCATGTGGTATTGGTAAGTCATGGTATTGGCCCATGGTATTGTAACAAAGCCTAATTAAAGTACAAGTTAATAATATCCACCATAAAATTTGGAGTAAATATCCATGGTTAAGAATATTGTCATATTGTTATAAAATATTTTAGTTGTGAAATAGGTTATGATTTTGGGGCATGTGGTATTGGTAGGCCATGATATTGGCCCATGGTATTGTAACAAAGCCTATTCACAAAATCGAAATATCACAAATTGAATTTTATTGCTTTTATTACTTTGTTATTATTATTAATTGAACCAACATTTAAATGTTTGTACAATATCACTTTTAACTTTTATTTTTTTCTATTTTTTAATTAAGTCGACATTTAAATTGTTTACATACTTACATTAAATCTTCACATCTACTCTATATTACATATATTACACAACATGCATAGTAACATATTACACATAAGTTTTTCTCAATCAACAATTCTTCATTAAATTCTTCTTAGAGCCTACATAGGCTTCCTTACTAGGAATAAATAATTACCCTACATCTCATCTAGAATATCAAGGCCTAGATTCATCCTCAATATGCTAATCTAGATCTCCTTTGTTGCTTCATGCACTTTCCTCAAACCTTACACAACTATGTATCTCATTCATAGAAAACTTGCAACATTACTTATGTATTTCTCTTTCTTACTTGAGAATCTCTCTCCCAATGTCTTGTTCCCCAACACATCATTGTGCTCTTGCTCACCACAAGCCATGTTGACCCTCTTTTCTAACAATGGGCCCTCTAAGAACTCTTTGTTGTCAATAGGTCTTCTTGGACCTCTTTGTTGTCAGTGGACCCTCTTGGCCCTCTTGGTGTGAGCAAGGCCTCTTATCCCTCCACGAACTCTCTCATCCCTCTCAACCCAACCATAGGTCTCAAGCTTACTCACCCTTATTCTACATAAGATGCTCTCTTTCCAACCACTTTTCATAGGCCCTATTGACTCTCAAGGGCTCTGTGACTTACTCAGCTTTCTACACACCTTCAGATACTACAAAAATAAACACTCCCTCCTAGCAAGGAAATGACTCTCCACCACCCCCAACTTATCCCTATCAAAAAAAACTTCATATTCACCAAGGGCTTCATGATAATGTTTAGAATGTGCTAATATATAGATATGTATGGAAACCCCTATAGACCCCACCTCTAATGAAGTGGTACTTGATCTCTATGTGTTTGAACCTGTGATGAAGCACTATACTCTTTATTATCAAAATGAATCATGGAGAGCCCCATCTTAAGATTAAATAAACCTATGAGAATTTTGTGAAGCCATATATCTTCAAAATTCACAATAATTGTATCCATACACTTAATTTCCAATGAGATAAGTGCTATGGAGGTGTACTCACCCCATTATTTGACCTTCAGATCATGATCTTCATCCCTATCTAGTTTTCCATAAGTTCATTAAGTGCTTGAAACTCACTAAAGGCCTCACCCTTGGGCTTCAGGAAGTATATCCAAGAATTCCTAGAGAAATAGTCTATGAATATCACATAATAGCGATAACCTATCACATACCCCACTAAGAAAGTACCACCTATATCTAAATGTATCAAACCCAACACACCTTTGGACCTACTCTTGTTTATTGAAAAAGTATCCTTGGCATAATTTCCAAGTACACATCCCTTTCACACTCCATCCTACTCTAGTGAGATATGATGGCAATGTGCATGACTAGTCAAATAGGTATCCCTTAACTTTTCCATGAACACCATTTTTGGTTTTCGTTATCAATCTAGTACAAACTAATAGAAGCAATCCACATCTCATCGAAAATATTATTCCTTGAAATGTGAGGGATGACATGATCCTTCATTGCATCCATGATGATGTGTTTTGCTTTCACATCCTTCAAATAATTAACGACCAATAATATAGCATATGTGAGGTGTAATGACTTTATAGAAACTCATGTAGATTGTTATCCAAGAGAATTAGGGTTATTCTCCCCTTAAAATGACTAAAATTTAGTTCCCCTTTTTGTTGGTCTTCATATCTCAACTCGGTAGAAGTATGTCTCCTAGATTAACCCCTTAACCATAAATCCCTTATTTGAAAATAAAATGTGCTGATGTAAATCCATGTGTTACTGATTTCCCTCTTCACAGAGCTTAAATTTTCTTTGATGCCATGTTAAATTCCAAAAACCATATTTGATCCATTTCACATGGAAATTATCTTATACCCATTTTTGTTTATCTAGGATACCAATTTTCCAAATGGCTAAAAAAAAACATTGGTATTTTTACCTTCTTGAAATAAATTTCTAGCAAAAAAAATTTAGAAAAAATAGTCACAAACAACATAGAAATCTTCCCAATCAAATTTTCCTTCACATTATTTTATCTAGAAATTTAGGTTATATGACCCACAAGGAAATACATAGCAATTGCAACAAATATTTGAACCTTTAAATGGCCCATTGGATTCTCATCCTAGAAAATTGTTTACTTTCCTAGATAAATTCAACCCTAGCATAACTCAGCTTGTACTTGTGAAATTTTTTGACCTTTGGTTCTACAACTTGTACACTCGGAAAAATTCCCCCCTATCTAGAAGCTCAACCTCCTCCCTTTCTCCACGTGGCCTTGGTAAGAAACTCACCCTTACAAATTTTGTCCTGCATATAAAACTTGGCCTCCTTGTTGAAGATCTTAGACCCTCTCTTTGAATTGTCATCCTCATCTCGTTTCCATTTCAAAAATCCCATTTTGCACACTTTCTTCTTGTCTTCAATCACTCAAGCCTCTCACTCATTGAGAAATTTATTTTCTCAGTCATAGTGTTATGTACTCATCCTTTATTAGGATCTCTTGTAATTTCTCATTGAGCCAAATTCCTAACCTCCAAAGTGGTAAAGGCTAGCATTAAATACTAACCCATGTAGATCAATGGTGGAGATTAGCTCTAAGTCACTTAAATAATTGAATTATTTATTCTTAGAAAATTTAGCCCAATAATCGATATTAATCAATAGATTAAATTTGTTGTTTTCTTAAGTTAAAACTTAGGAAATAAATCATAAGACTTGCTCCTCTCAAACAAGAAGTGAAAGGGGACTCTCTCCTACATGATAGACACTTACCCTGTGTTGAATAATTTCCAATGCAACAAACATCAACAACTTGTTCCTTTAAATAAGATGTCCCATTCCACCAAGGTTGCAAGTCTAGTGCAACATCATGAATAAGGGCCAATAGATGGTATTGGAACCCAAGCCAAAGAGAGCACTAATAGATGGAACAGATAGGGGTTTAAAAACCCAGTGTTGGTTGTTAATTTGGAACCCAAAGCAAGAGACCAAGAATGATATGAGACTTGAAGGCTTATATTCAACATAGTGAATAGGTTAGAGGGACTACAAATGGGATGCAATATTTTCATGTCTAGAAGGTTTAGACATTAAACAATAGCCCAAAGGAAATACGTAGAGAGGAAGAGGTGAAGCATAAGTACCAATTCCCAATGGACAAGTAGGATAAAGAGGCAAGCAAATAATGGAAAAATATAAGAACATAATGTTTTAAAAAATAAGCCAAGAAAAGCACCTACATGAGAGAACAATGCCATGAGAATCTATAATGCACCACCATAATATCCTTGCTATTATAGTATAATCACTCCCTCATTTTGCAATATTCCACCTTGTATAATCAATGTCCATCCCAATTTGCAATGACCATAATTCATGGGAGAAATCACCAGAGCTAGACACTATGTAGTTGCCAATGTCCAAACCTACACATCATTAACATGATAAAAATCCACTAAATCCTGAGCATTAACAGGATACTAAAACCACAATGAACTTTCCTCGTGGATGTATTACATCATTTTATCCGTAATGCAAGGAATTCAAAACATGATAATGGTATGGGGGATGTTGTATGGCTCCTTTCTCAACCATGTGTACATGGTGGGATGGGAGCCATGTTCTTCTGCACTTCTCATAATCTTTTCACCATATTCGAGGAAGAAATATCTTTCATTGATAAATAAGATTAATATTTTTTGAGAGGGTAAGTAGGGAGGGAGTGCCATGTGTGGCTATGGAGTGATGCATAATCTTTATAACCTTCATTAGCAAGAAGGTCTACAATCTGATTTTCATATTATATGACATGTGATGCAATAAACATAAGGATTGAATGGAGAAAAGTGGCCACCTAATCCAAGCTACATTCTATAAGCTAGTTACTAGATATTTTAACTGGTGTAGTGCCATGGATTTTTTTAGTCATCATATTGATTACAAGTTGAGAGCTCGTTCAAGTATTAATTTTCGGAAGGCTTGAGCCTAGTCCATATGAAGTCTAATTTCTATGGGTTTGATTTCTACATGTTGACATATTTTTGTGTACCCACCACCATCACTTTGTACTATATACCATAGCCATACTTCTTTCTGCAAATGAATTCACACACTCTTATACACAATCAGTTGTGTGTGAAAACTACATAACCCAACTCTCTGCACTCTTCTCTCTTTGCAAATCCACTCCCCCTACACAACTTATCCCCAACATAGTTCAATGTTCCACACAACCTTTTCTCCACATAAACAATCCCTCACACATAACAAATATTCATACACAATATGCCATATATGGCACCTAGTTTCCTTTATTCCATACTTAGTGGAAATCATGCTATTTTCCCCTTTCAAGGCTAATTGAAAGCTTATTTAAGATAATCTAATCCTCAAGATAAAAAGAGGTGCTTGATATTGTACTATGTGAATTACTTATTAGCACACCTATTAAATATTTTCCATGAGTTATTAACTTCCCATTATCATTTTAACATGACTTGATGGAGGTGGTATATTAAGAAGAAACATTATATTTAATGCTACCATAAAATGAGGATTTAATGGCTCATAATTCTAGCAAAACCTCATTTATATATCATGTATTCCTAAGTGCATTGAAGAAATAAGCAAGATGGCAATGAAAAGCAAGAAGTATGAAACTTGTGGATATACAACCACCTCTCTATCTTTTTAGGAGAATAAATTCCACTAGTTAGATGCATATTAGCGGTATTTAAATTTTGCCTCAGACAAGAGGAAAAATAAAAATATTTGGAGCATAAGGTTAGCAAAAAACACATCTATTGCCGATGTCTTCAACTTTAGAGAAATTGTTAACTAGTATGCTTGTCAATTTGATATAAAGACTAGAACCATCAAGCTTGGCATAAATAAGAACCAAATCCATTAACTCCTATGGTTTTCAAGAAGATATTGAAGATCTCTAATGAGCCCCAAAAGTGGGTAACTATATGGGCTCATTCTGCCTATTATTTTCATTTAATCCACCATTCTCAATAGTTTTGTGCATGTTTTTTAATATATTTATGTCAATAGAGTCAATGGGGATAGTCACTTTTCCATGTAGTCTAATGAATGTTTATTGCAGATTTTTTGGGACAATTTTGGACAAAGACAAGGAAATCATGAGCAAATGGCAGCCAAACTTCAGGAAACAGGGAAGAGGACTTGTAGGAGGGGTTTCTTCTTCATTAATGACCCTTTCCTTGAATTCTCCACCAGCAGCTCAGAGTACACAGGCCCACATTGATGATTCCAAGGGGCAGCCGAGCAAATCAAGCAGGGTTGTTGTTATCTTCAGTTCTAGGCAGTCGAGTTCCTTAAGTTTAGGGGGATTGTTGGGAGTCTCCATTTGTATAAATAAGAAGGCTTCAAGCCTCAGTAGGTTAGCCATTTTAGTCTATTTTCCCACTTTGGTGTAGCATTGTACTCAGCTCATTTTCGAGCTCTTTTTAAGATAGTTTTTATGTGATGTAACTACTATTTTTTATAATGAAGATGAATGAAGTTTTGAGCCAACACTCATTTTTTTCCAGAGGGCTAATTCTCTTGGGTTAGGGACCAAGCCAAGTTACCTAGCA
Source organism: Pinus taeda (assembly GCA_000404065.3). Taxonomy (NCBI): domain Eukaryota; kingdom Viridiplantae; phylum Streptophyta; class Pinopsida; order Pinales; family Pinaceae; genus Pinus; species Pinus taeda. Next base: position 1,327 of record APFE030462789.1, on the reverse strand, counting down.
CCTCCTTTGTGTACTTATATGTTTTTGTTTCCATTCATGAGTTAATTTTTGCTGCATATACTCATTTGACTTTATTAGAATAGGTTGCTTTTGATGGTTAGAATAGTTGTTTTTGCTTCAAGTTGCTTAAGTAAGTCACTGCAGTGACAAAAAAAGACCCAAAAAGGCTACTAGCAGGTCTTGATCTCCTTTCTCCCTCCTTGGGACCATGATTTGAGGTCAAGGCACTACTGTTGCCACCAAAAACACAGTTTTTGCTCCTTCATGCAATTGCTAGTGTGATACTTTGATTTGGAAAAGTTGATATTGGTTCATATTTAATTGCTTAGATCATTTTATACCCTTTTACCATAGTTATCTCACATACTTTTCTATTCATAAGGCATTGTTCAACATTTTTCTGGTTTTAGGTCAGAAATTAGGTTAAGATAGACAAAAATCTGCTTTTCGGTTCTTGCTTTGGTCAGTTTTGAGAAGTAAGTGTGTAGATCTCTTGTAAAACATTCCAGCTTATCATCCCTCCATAAAATAGCCAGCACCAACTCACCTCTCATAGATCCCCCATCTCATTTGCCTCATTTTGCCAATCTGCCCTAATTTCTGCATTACTTTTCCATAAAGTTGTTTTCTTACCATTTGAACAAATCCAACCATCTCCTTCATCCCTGATATTCCTTGACAAGTTATAGACCCCTCAACCCCTTCATCCAGCCTTCATTTCCCATTTCCCATCATTTTCCCACCTTTAAATCTCCAAAAACCACTTTCGGCCTCCTCTTGTAGATCCTCTTGTAGAACCTCCTGTAGATCCCCTGCAGCCTCCTATAGAAGTACCTGTGAGTGATTTTTCAAAGTTTGATCACAATGGAAGTCTTTAGAAGAATACTAGGGGCTTATTAGGACCTCTTCACACCTTCCTCACCATCTGCAAAAGCCAACTCCATCTTCCTTTGCCACCAAACCTCTACACAGTCACAACCAGTCAAATCATAAGCATAATAATTCCACATAAGAATACTCAAAAGTACAAAAAGGTGATTTCTTCTCATTTCTCTTCAAAATTAGCTTGAATAAATGAATTTTACCTTTTCAATAGTCAATGGCACCCATTTCAGTAGTTTCCATCTCTTTTCTTGCAAAAATAGGGTTAGTAGGTAAATTAGGGTTTGCTAGGGTTTGTGTTTCATTTCGATCTCCATTCTCTTTTTGCAAGTAGAATAGCCCCTGTAGAATGTAAAAATTCATGTTTTCCCACCCCGGTTTTCAGTTTCTCCTTATTTCTCCCATGTAGTTAAATGCCCTTTCCCATAACCATACATTCAACAAG
>APFE030462784.1:0-31537 GCA_000404065.3 Pinus taeda | reverse complement strand
GTCTGTTCACGGAGATCGTGAGGATTGTGACCAGCTGAAGCGAAAGAACGGAAGCGACGACCCTTCTACGAATATAAGCATTGGATTCGAGGTAGGCTCTCATCTTGGCCTTTATTTTGCACTTAGGAACCTGCGTGTTAGCGTTGTTTGATTGTTGCTAGACCTCAGTTAGGCTAGTGGGATCGCCTTTGTCCGCGGAGGGGATTTACCTACACAACAAGGCTGTAAGCTGCAATTGGCAGCAATTCAAATCCCCTTGAAGGGATTGTGTTGTCCTTGTCGAGAAGCAGATCTGAGGAAATCTCTCTCTAGGTGAGACAACAGAGAGGTATGATTTCTAGTTCATGAGTTTGCAGAGGCAGAGGGAGTGACATAGAGCCTCAACGTAGTGCTTGAAGGGCGTAGTTTCCACCGGGGCAGAAACCCGCTGGAAAAGAATGAAGACACGTAAAAGGGGAATTTTCTCCTTAGAGGACTTTCTACCAGAAAGTTTGAATTTCTCACTTGCTGAGTAGATGAGTAGTACGAAGTAGTGACTAGAGGATTCAATTCGACATTTGGCAAAGATGGCAGCCACATCTCCGAGAGGGAGGTGGGGAGATTTAGAGTTGTAGTTCAAAAGAGCTACAGATGGGCAAGATCCTTGAGGAGTCCACTTCTTGGATCAATTCCTTTCTACGGGAGCCCAACATTCAGCAGTAGCGAGATGGAATTAGTGTTAGATGATGTAGTGGAGTGTTTGGAGGACAAATGCAAAAGCTAGCGACCAGACACTGATTAATGCAAAGCAAGGTTGGCATCGTTTGAGAGGGAGTTGTAGTACAGATGCAGCAGTGGCAACGACAGTTTCATGGGAAGTAGTACAGTAGCAGCAGCAGCATAGTGTTGGTGGTAGCAACAGCACAGAAAAGAGGTGCTTCAGAAACAGAGCAGCATGTAGGTGGACATTGTTGCTAGAGCACTTTCCTGGCTAAGAGGGAGTATTAGTTTTTGGCAACATTGGAAGTGCTCTAGCCTTGAAAATTGGTGGAGTGGTTAACGCACATGAGTTATAAAGAACGCAGAAACCGTTTGGTGAAATTCCACCAAGATAAATAATTAATATTTTTAATGGAATTCCTAAGTCTAAACTTAGGGAAATTAAAATATTAATGGGTATTAATCAAAATATGGGTGAGAATGATCTAGAAGGCAGATCAAGTCATGTTTTAATCATACTATTGATTAGAGACTTTATCTCGACCATTGGAAAATTATAAAATGGAGGATTGGGTTCAATTGGAAACACACACAAAGAGATTGAGGATATTGATTTTCTGAAGTGAGAAGTTCTCAGAAGGGAAATTGATTGGGGAGATCTTGCAGCAGAGGGGCAGTGAGAATCTGGAAGGACTTTACAAATAATACTGACAGAGAAGAAAAGAGAGCTTGCAGAGAGGTAGTGCAATAGCTGGGAGAGCTGACGCTGGGCCAGTCTGGACCCACACAGTCCTGATGCAAAGCCAAAAAGGCTAGTGCAAAGTAGAAAAATAAGTGTGTCCTATGTATCTTGTTCTTTGCTTTGTTTTCTGTTTCATGAGATCAAATATTTAATTAGTGTAGTTTGCAAAAGTAATTTAGATTTAGATTTGCTACAGTAGGGGTTCCTTGAGAGTGTAGGAATTTTCACACCTATTTGGTTTATATATTGATAAGCTAGAAGAATGGCTAAACAACATCAGTGGAGAGGGTTTCAACTAGTGGGTTATATGGTGAAGCTACTTTTGTATGTTGATGATCTTATCTTAATTGCAAAATAGGGTCAAGGTTTGAGAGATCATTTGAAGGCCTTAGAGATTTTTTGTCAAGAGGTTGGGATGCAAGTAAACACTAGCAAAACCAAAGTCATGATCTTCTTCTCTTTAAATTGGAAAAAGCAACAAGTTAGCTTTATATTTGAGGAAAAATCGTTGGAGATAATGGAAGAATACAAGTACCTAGGAATTGTTTTTCACAACAGGCTTAGTTGGGAGACATGCATAACTAAAAGGATACAAGGGGGATGGAGAGCTTCTTACCTCCTTTAGAACAGATGCAGGAAAGTAGAATTATGGGACTAGAAAACCAAGAAAACTCTTTTTGGAGTGTTGGTTACCCCAGTTGTCCTCTATGGATGTGAATTTGGGGGGATCCGCATGTCAAAGCACAAGTGGAGACAACTATAAAGAATTCAAAAGCACTTAATCATTAGTAACCTCAAAGTCAAGTCAACTATCCCATATGAGATCTTGCTAGAGGAGGTTGGAATGTTCCCAATGGAGGCTTCAACAATCATTCGTTTGTTAAGTTATTTAGAAAAGGTGGAAAACATGGATGAACACTGTTGGCCCAAGATAATTGTTGCAAAGGAGCTAAAGTGTAGGAAGAAAACTTGGAGGAAGCAAAATGACAAGTGGATGAGAAAATGGGGAATAAATTGGCAAGACTATCCTAACTCTAAAGAGGAGATAAGAAAGTGGGTACTTGAAAAATTCAGGACTCCCATGTGAGAGAAATAGGTTGGCAAAAAAAAATCAATATATGTCAAAAATTTCAACCCAACACAGTCGCATGATGTATTGAGTGTTTCAATCAAAGAAAAGGCTAAAATTTTAATAGCACAGCCAAGATTCCGGGGGAGCGTCCTGCCCACCCTACAAACCCGCTCCCAATTCGCGCTTCGCTCAGGAGTTAGTCGAGAGCACACTCCCTTTAAAAAAAAATGCTCCTGGTTTTTAGGGAGCGATTAGGGGAGCGGTCAGGAGCAGTCGCTCCTTGACCGCTCCCGTACGCTTCGAGAGCGATTTTTAAGAGGTGGGGCAATCGGGGAGCAATTTCTCCCAACCACTCCCTCTCATAAAAATCGCTCCCATCTGTGCCAGAAAAGGAGGCCGTGCGACCGAGAGAGGGGCGATGGTTGGCGACGGAGAGGGAGAGGAAAGGGGAGGGGGAAAAGGATAAAAAAAACCCTCTCCCCTATCATTTTTCACAATTTCATCCATTGGAGGGAGCAAGAGGAGCAAGAGAGAGTTTGGAACTTGCAAGAGAGATTGGAGCTTGGGATTGAAGGCCAAAGAGGTAGGATCTACACTCTAATCTAGCATTTTTTTTATGTTCATTGCTAAATAAATAAATAAATAATTTTCTATTTCCCACTCCCATTCCTCCATTTTTTTGCAGACTCAAAACTTCAAACATCATGGTTATATGGCTTGGCATTTTTTTCTTCTTGGTTCCTTTTTTGGTTATTATGGTGTTGGAGAGTAGAAAAAGGAGGGTTGATCATGATGAAGAAGTGGGTTATAGTGGATTTGATGAAAACCCTGGAGAGGAGTACCTTGGTGTGGAGGAAGAGAGTGAACATGATGAGGCCCCAAAAACTAAACAAGACTAAACCCCATTGTGGAAATATGTTTCTAGGCCTGAAGGAGGGAAAGGGGGTGGAACCACTAAATTTGCATGCCCCCATCACAACAAAACTTACACAGGTTCATATACCCATGCCAAAAGGCACCTCTGTGGGAAAAGGCCATGGGATGAAGATAAACCAATAGGAATCAAAACTTGTGTAAGTGTGTCAGCAACAGATAGAGCCAAATACATAAGGGAAGAGGAGGAAGCCCAATACAAATCTAAAAGATCAAAGGGTTTCTTTGAAAATAGCTCACAATCACATCAACATGCACAAAGAACTCCTTCAGCATCCTCCCATGGCAGTGGATATGGAGGCACAGGAACAAACATCTCTTTAAGGCGTAGAACCATATCAGATTTCCTTGACGAAGGGTGTACGAATGATGTGGATTCAAAAATTTAGCGGTTTCTCTACGCATGTGGGATACCATTCAATGTTCTTTGCTCACCTTATTGGCATGAAATGGTTTCTGCCATCAATGATGCCCCCAAAGGATACAAAATCCCTGGGTATGACAAGGCTAGAACCATTGGAATTGATCATGAAAAAGAAAAAAATGTCACATTCTTTGATTAGAATGACAAATTATTGGACTAAGCATGGGGTGTCTGTTGTATCTGATGGATGGACAAATGTAAAAGGCAAGCCATTGATAATTGTTCTTGTTGTGTTCGTTAGTGTTGCCATATTTCTTTCAGCATATGATTACTTAGAGAAGTTCAAGACCAGCATCAACATTGCAGAACCATTACTTGAAACAATTGAACGTATTGGGCCATACAATGTCATCCAAGTCATCACTGATAATGCTGCTAATTGTAAGGCAGCGGGAGAAATTATTGAGGATAAATAACCCAGCATATTTTGGTCTTGGTGTTTGGTTCACACAATGAACATTTTGATGCATGATATTATTAAGAACAAAAACCAACAATACAAATGGATTGGTGATTTGTACAAGAGAGGCAAACAAATGATAAAATTTATTGCAAATCATAGCAATACCCATGGGCTTTTCCGCAATCGCTCAAGATTGGAGATGTTGAAGATTGCGAGACTAGATTTGCTAGTTATTACCTCACATTTAGGCGCCTTTTGAAGGTAAGAGAGTCATTGGTTAGCACGGTATCATGTCCACACTGGCAGATATTAAAGGACAGGGCTACAAATGCAGTTGACAAGCAAGGTTTTGAACAGGTGGAGCAGACTGCTCTGATGGTTTGTTTTGGGCACGTGTGAGGCAAGTATTGGAATTCACCAAGCCCATTTATAACATGATTCGTTTTGCAGATACAGATAAACTAGTGATTGGGAGGTGTATGAGCAGATGGATACCATATTGGGGCAAATAAAAGATATTGTTCAGGAAGATTATCCCAACTTGTATACACTGATTCACAATTGTGTGTGTACACGATGGATTAAACTTAATGTTACTGCTTATGTCAAACTGCTACTCTCCATCTTGGTTGGGTCAACCTGCACCTGGGGGTGAGGTTAGGATCAAACCCCATATAGATCCAGAGGTATCTACAGGATATGCAAGCATTAGACAAGTTGGTCCCTGATAAGGAGGAGTGTGCTAATCTGCGTCTTGAATTAGGCAGATACTTTAGTTGCAATGGTTTGTTTGGTTCTTTACATGCAATGGAAGATAGAAACAAATTTGACGCTCTCACATGGTGGGAAGCATATGGCGGCATGTGAATTTTGCCAAAATTGGCAAAAAAAAGTTCTCTCACAAGTTGTAAATACTTCTTCTGCAAAGAGGTGTTGGAGCACCTATAGCTTCATACATAATATGAGAAGAAACAGACTCAATGAAAATAGGGCAGAAAGCTTGGTTTATGTACACTACAACTTGAGGTTGTTGAGTCATTATTGTGATCGGGCTTATGAGGTTCCAACATATAAAATTTGGGACAACCACCCAGAGGACGATAATTTGGAGGATGGCACTATACATCTTGAAGAATGTTGATTTTTGGTGGCATTGGATGTGATCTAAGTCTCAAATTTTACAGGGAATCTTAGACACATGCATTCTCCAATACCCAGAAATCATTTTGGAAATTCCACCCGAAGACAGTTTTATTAAAATAATTAATTGTTTTTAATGGGACCCTAAGTCTAAACTTAGGAAATTAAAATAATTAATGGGTATAAACCTAAATTATGGGTGTAACTTCTAGAAGAAGATGAGGATAAAGCCAAAATGATCTAAGCCATGGATTAGAAGTTAATCTGGGCCATTGGTTGTCCAATAGAAAGATCTAAGAAGAGGCTTGAGGTGCGCTTGGAGAACATACAGAGGGGAGATCAGAAGTTCAATTTTCTGAAGCAGAGCAGCTGCCGAAAAGATTTTCGATAGTGATCTTTTATAGTGAGGGGCAAGTATAGTATCCGAAGGGAAATCTTTCCGGTCGGAGAATACTCAGCAGAGAAGGCAGAGAGAGATCCAGCAGTGGCAACGCAGAGCTAGAGAGGTTGACGTAAGGCCACGCAGGGCAATGCAAAAGCCAAGAGGGAATCCGAAAATCAGCTGAAGTAATTGATTACAGAAGCCGAAAGTCGAGGTGTGAATACGGGAAGTGAAAATCAAATTTTCTAAACAGCAGATTGATCAGCTGAAGGGGTGATGTTGTCCCAGAGGGTGTGACGTTGCGTTGATGCAGTGATTGCGCAAAGGCTGCATAGAGGTAGCCAAGAGCAGCTCATTCAATGGTTGGATCAGCGAAGATTTCCAGTGATAATGTGAGGTAACCTCACTTATCTTTCTGTCAGTGATATTCTCTGTAACTGGCTTGCCGAGAAGGCATCCAGAGATTGTATTCAAAAATTACTACTACATAATAATAAAACCCTCAGAGTTGTTGCATCGATTTTCCCGCATTGGGTTTTTCCATGGACATTTGTCCAAAAATAAATATGTAGATGTGTTGTATTCTTTCCTGTTCAGTTTCTTGTTTCTGCTTATAATTTAAATGGCGTAGACTGCAGTGTATTAGTTTCAATATTTACTGTAGGAAACAGTAAGAAACTTGATTTAGAAATTAACAAGTAGGAGAAACTTAATCAGTTGTTGTAGTAGAAACTTGGGCATCCAAATTTTCACATTGTATTAGAGTTGCAGGTGAAACAAGAGAACGGTGTCGGAAGAGCCCAGCGTTGAAGGAGGAAGGGAGTTCGAAATCCCTGCAGAGTTAGCAAATCGAATCCCCAAAGGGATTGCGCAGTTCAGGCCAGGAGGGCTAGATTTTCATGATAAATCTCTCTCTGAGTGAGTCGACAGAGAGGTAGGATTTCCATATCGAAATTTGTCAATGACAGAGGGAGCAACACATCAATAGCTTCAAGGAAGAGGGGTTTCTAGTGGGATGCAGTTTTCTGCAGGTAGTCGCTGGGCATAAAGTTGTCAGAAGGAAGAAGAGAGACACTTGAGGGAATTTCTTCCTCAGAGAATTCCTAGCCAGGGAATTCGAATTCTCAGTTTCTTAGAAACAAAGGAGAGAGGAGGCTATTCGACATTTTTGTTTGGCAGGGATGATAACCAGTGGGTTGAGAGATTAGGATTGTTTGGATGGTGCATCCAACTATGTGATCTGGAAGACAAGGATGTCGTGCCTTCTGGATGATTATTTTCTCAAAACCTACAAAGATAGCGTGGTAGTTGTGCCTGCGGATCCAAATCCACTCAAGAAGTACAAGGAAGAGATGGCGAAGACAAAGAGAATGATCCTCGATGGAGTGAAGGATCATGTAGTTTATAACATCGCTAGCAGAGCGACTGCTAAAGAGATGTGGGATGCATTGTCGACACTGTATCAGGGATTTTCCAAGCAATGGAAGATGTACTTGGAGTAGAAGTTGAGATCTATGCAGATGCAGAAGGGGGAGCGCATTGATCCATTCCTTGCGAAGCTTTGTCCATTCCTTGCGAAGCTTCAAGAGACGCGAAATGAGCTGGCAGTTGTGAGGTCAACACCTCAAGGTTCCGATATGGTAATACTGGCCCTAAATTCAATATCTAAGGAATGGCAAATTTTTGTCCAGACCATCCTGGGCTGGGCGACTTTGCCAGACTGGGATGGAATGTGGGCAGCTCTTAAGCAAGAGGAGCTGAGGAGAGACTTGGTCAAGTGTAAACTTAACGGAAGCAGTAGTAGTGGGTCGAAGCCCAAGGAGGAAGAAGAGAATGTAGCCCTCACATCCAAGGGGCAGCAGGAGCAATAGAGGAAGAAGAAAGATGTTTCAAACATCAAATGCTTCAGGTGTGGTGAATTCGATCACTATGCAACAGTGTCCTCCTGGGAAGAAGGACAAAGATGAGAAGCATGATTTGAAGGTTGTAGCCGCGAAGATTGAGGAGGAGGATTTCGCCATGACAACCCCAAGCATCTCCAAGAGCGAGGTGGGGTGATTTAGAGTTGTAGTTCGAAAGGAGTGCAGATGGGCAGGATCCTTGAGGAGCCCACCTCATGGATCAATTTCCTGCTACGAGAGCCCAAATCAAAAGTAGCAAGATGGACCAATGTCAGTTGGTGTAGAGGAGTGACGGAGTGACAGTTGCAGTGGCTAGGAGCGCCAGAGACTGAGCAGCGCAGAGCAGAGTTGGCAGCAATGCAGTTGGCATAGAGCAGAAATCAGCAGCAGCACAAAGGCTTCAGAGGATCAGCGTAGAGACTAGCAGTACTCAGAATCCAACAATTAGATGCATCATATTGAACACTTGTTTAGTAATTTGGGATGCTTTTCCATTGTTGATGCAGTAGCAGCAGCAGTTGGAGAAGGTTGCAGTTCAGATGTAATTGGCAGTGGCAATGCCAGCAGTAGCACAGATGCAGAATTGAGAGGGAGTTGCAGTATGGATGTAGTGTTGACAGTGGCAGGATCAGCAACAGTACAAATTCATCGTTTCTGCAGTAGTTGATGGACTGGATGTCAGACACCAGCGGCACAAAAGGAGATGTTACATAACAGAGTGATGGTTCAGCAGGGTGCATTGTTAGAGCACATTCCTCGCTAATAGGGATTGTTGATTTCTGATAGCATTGGATGTGCTCTAAGTCTCAAATTTACAGGGAGACTTAGACACATGCATTCTCCAATACCCAGAAATTGTTTTGGAAAATTCCACGCGGAGACAATTTTATTAAAATAATTATTTTTTTTTAGTGGGACCGTAAGTCTAAACTTAGGAAAAATAAAATAATTAATGGGTATTAATCTAAACTGTGGGTGTAACTTCTAGAAGAAGACGAGGATCAAGCTAAAATTATCTAAGCCATTGATTAGAAGTTAATATGGGTCGTTGGTTGTCCAATAGGAAGATATAAGAAGGGGCTTGAGGAGCACTTGGAGAACATATAGAGGGGAGATCAGAAGTTCAATTTTCTGAAGCAGAGCAACTGCCGGAAAGATTTTCGATAGTGATCTTTTGCAGTGAGGAGCAGCGATAGTATCCAAAGGGAAACTTTTCTCGGTCGGAGAATACTCAACAAAGAAGGCAGAGAGAGATCCAGTAGTGGTCGCGCAGAGCTAGAGAGGCTGATGCAGGGCCACACAGAGGCAGCGTAGAAGCCAAGAGGGAATTTAAAACTCAGATGAAGGAATCGATTGCAGAAGTTGGAAGTTGGAGTGCGAGTCTGGGAGGTAAAAATTGAATTTCTTAAGGAGCAGATTGATCAGTTGAAGGGGTGATGCTGGGCTGATGCAGTGATTGCGTAGACGTAGACAAGGGCAGCTCATTCAGTGGCTAGATTAGCCAGGGTTTCCAGTGATGGTGTGAGGTAACCTCACTTATCTTTTTGTTAGTGATATTCTTTGTAACTGGATTGTCGGGAAGGCATCCAAAGATTGTATTCAGAAATTACTATTGCATAATAATAAAACCCTCAGATCTGTTGCACCGGTTTTTCCGCATTTGGGTTTTTCTGGGGACATTTGTCCAAAAATATTTGTGTATATGTGTTGTATTCTTTCCTATTCAGTTTCTTGTTCCCGCTTATAATTTGAATGTTGTAGACTACAGTGTATTAGTTTTGATATTTACTCTAGGAAACAGTGACTTGATTCAAAAATTAACAAGTAGGAGAAACTTAATCAGTTGTTGCAGTAGAAATTTGGGCATTCAAATTTTCACAAAGAATTGGAAGCAAAACTTATGAGAGATGATGATGAAGCAACAACAACCATGTCACCCCCACCATCCAGTAGCAGTGCTAGTGCTCGAGTTCCAAGTATTGTTCTTTTGTTGCCGCCGCCTCCATCTACACCCTCATGTGGAGGGCATGTGCCTTCTGGTTCTGGTTGTGTGACTATGCGAAAGGAGACTCCTAGAAGACCACCACAACCTGCTCAGAAATTAGACATTTCTCGTGGCAAGAGGAAGTTGTAGATGGGCATATGCTTTCTGGCTATGGTCGTGCGACTGTGCAGGAGGAGACTCCTAGAAGACCACCATGACCTGCTCAGAGATTAGACATTTCTCGTGGCAAGAGGAAGTTGTAGATAATAGATTTACTTGTCTTTTCTAGTTTCTAGTAGTTTTAATAACTGTTGACTATTTCATATTTATTATGATATTTTTTGTAAACAATTATCAATATATGACAATTTAAGTTTGAAATTTGCAATTATAACTGATTGGTAATGAATTATGATTATGATGCTTCAAGAAAGTTGAAAGCTGTTTCATTTCATTTCATTTCATGTTAGATATTCTTTGTTGTAATGGTTACACTTAGCTTACAAGTACAACTTTGGTGATCAATTATGATAAATGTTATATATTGAATTTTGAAAGCTTGAAACTTTAAGATTGATGAATCATGAGACTCAATATGTTTTATGTTACTAACTTGTGGATGTGGTTGATGAAGATTATAACTTCTAGATGATTGTTGTTATATGGTTCAATCTATGTTTTTTTATGCTTTTTATATCTAATTCATCATTCTACATGCTTTTGTTGACATATATGCATCAATATATAAAATCGCTCCCAAACTGGGGGCTTCTAAAAATATTGCTCCCACTCCCACTCCCTATTTTCATTCCTGCTCCCAAGTAACTTTGAGTGCAGCTGAAGACCGGATCTCACCATCTTAGGGGTGAAACAGGTAGATGGATAACTGCCAAGGAAGAGTGGGAAGAAAGAACTTGCATCTTTTGTTGGAAAGGAGCAGTTGAAACTGAATGGCACTTCATCGTGGAATGTCCGGCTTATGAGGACATTCATAATCAGTTTGAAAATAATCTAAAGGTGGACAGGTTGAACAAACTGTTTGACAAAGCAAGAGTTCACAAAACTGCGAATTTATTTATCAAGATTCATGGCAAAAGGCACTTTTCGAGGAAAAATTGAGACTGATGTTTTGTTTGGTTTGGAGTATAAGTCCCTTACACCGTTGGGTCTCGTGGACGTCATTAAAATTCATTCAATTCAATTCACTTAACCTGCCAACATGTGGACGGAGAGAAAGTAAGCGTTTCTCAATGACAACCATAAATAATTTTGTCTTTCGTCTATGAAGAGAAGCTATAAACTCTTTCCTTTCACCTTTTGTACTGGGAGCTATATCTAGACACCATGTCTTGTTATAGTAGGTTGTCATTCGTTCTTTTCCACCATCAATTTTGAGTAGTTCTCTGTATAAATCCACATTCCAGGTCACATTCAAGCCTTTCTCTGAGAAGGCTTCATTGAAGACAACCTTGTGACCGTCATGTTCAGTGTCGACTAGCATGTCGTCACAATCAAAGAGAAGCGTTACAGACAGAGCTATGTCTAAATCACATCTTGTTGTATACTACCGATGGTGTTCTATTCGGTGAAATTTATTTTCTCTCTGCTTGAGCTGTGTCGTTTCATCACTAAATTTCTTCCTTGTAGAAATTATTAGGTGGCACAACTAGCTCCAAACTTACCTTTTTACCTTGTAGTCTCTCAACAGAATTCTATCACATCCACACAATGGTTATATGCGATGACTGAATCATGAGAATATAATTATAATGTTCTAGTACTATATATTGTGGAAGTATTGGTTTTTTTACTGTGTCCATGTGGGTGGGGAACCCTGCAGACTCCCCTATTTTTCTTGTTTTTTTGGTTCTTCTCCTGTTGAGAAACTGTCCTGTGGACAATCTTCTTCTGTGGGTGGGGAATCCTGCAGACTCCCCTATTTTTCTTGTTTTTTTGGTTCTTCTCCTGTTGAGAAACTGTCCTGTGGACAATCTTCTTCTTTGATGAGCTGATCTATAGATTTCATTGCTAACTACTTAGTATGATCTGATATAGATTCATGATAACTTTCTATATTATTGAAATGAAAGTCTGTTTCTTCCGTCCGAAAAAAAAAATATTGTGGAAATCGTCGACTATTTTTTTTGCAATCCCACATCGTTATGTAAGATAGAATGTATGATTTATGATTAGCTGACACATATATCATCTAGTTTCAATGTATTTATTCTATGTTTGGGTATGCATAAAATCTCCATTCATTGCTCATATGGTCAGTTAGCATGCTCTCGTTCTTCCCATCAAGGTATTTCCTTAAGCATTCAAGTGAAAATACATGTTTTCTCCTGAGGAATTCCAACAACATAAACAGTCAACCGTTGCACATCATGGAGTTGAGCTGCATGGTTTCCAACCGACCCTTGCAGCTAGACAATTACCCTCAGAATAGAGTGGTTCCAGTTTGTAATCATCCGTTGTTGTGCTCATTAGTTGTAGCTAACTAACCCTTGCAGCTAGACGATTACCCTCAGAATAGAGTGGTTCCAGTTTGTAATCATCCCTCGTTGTGCTCATTAGTTGTAGCTACTCCTAATTGAGATGAACTTGTAGTTGCTAACAAACCCATACCGCTCGGCTTATTGGTATAAGTTGTCAAATTCCAATCTTCGTTACTACAGGATGAAAATATATACGTGTGTGTATTTTATTTTAGAACTCCCCATGCATGGTGGTTTACTGTGCGAATGAAAATCACTTTAATCATGTGCAGGATTAAGAGTATCACAATTACGATAAAATTTTGAGTTCCCGATAAAATAATGGAAAGGCCTACTATATCTCTAAATTATTCATCGCGTAGTCATTTTTGCATACAGAGCAAGAACAAAACTTTCGCCATTACATCTGATAATTGATTTAACATTACATTTTGCTTCATATCATGCATAAAAAAGAGTTTCAACATAGCCATTGTTTGATCAAATTTCCTTTCGAGACAACTAGAAAATCTTGAAAACAATACAAAAGTATCTAATGATTATAATGGATCCATCAGTAAGGATTTCTGTAAGATGCAGGTGGTTCGATTTAACTAGAAGTTCGATTGAACTTGCTGTGATTGTTATTGCTAAGGAAACTCTTAAGAGAACAAAAGCTTTCAGGAAAAAATGGAACTTGCTGTGATTGTTATTGTTAAAGAAACCTTATAAGTGAACAAAAGCTTTCAAAACTTTTTTACAAGCGGTGGTTGCATTAAAAACAAACAGCCATTCTTCTCAGAACTATTAAGGGTCGGGGTAATATTGTAAGCCACCGCCTAATTGATAGGTTGGATCTGGTGAATAAATTTGTGCACTGATTTTTTAATCTTAATAAGGTTTGTGATATTCAGAATATGTAGTAAACTTTCGGGGGAGTTAATGCCATCCTATTTATTTATTTTTTAAATGTCAGTGAGTTTTTTTTTAAAATAACGTCAGTGAGCTTTGTGATATTCATGCTTTCATTAAATATTAAATATTATATATATATATAAATAATAAATTAAATTATTACTATTTAGTTTAATGAGAAGGTGTGATATTGAATTTGATTATATCTCAAGTCACTTGACAGGATAAAGTAAATTTGGAATCAAAATTAATTATATATGATTATTATTTAAGTTACGAATTGTAATGTACTCATGACTCTATGAAATTTGTAGTTATTGGTGTGTCTACACACATATAAAGGTTTAGATATTCATAAGAAATTAATTCTTCTAAAAAGGAGTTATTGCTTCCTATGATTCGAAATCATAACATTATTGTTATTAGTAATAATTTTAATGAGTAACTTGGTAACATAAGTAGTGGCATCTTATGTTAGTCTTAGAGGGTATGAATTGTGGAACCACTATCACTTTTTGTATCAATGTTAATTACAAGTTAGCCAATGAAAATTGGTATTTGTCAGAATAGGTATCATGGTTATGAGAGGCACAAGATGGAGTAGGGTTGCTAGAGGGCATGGTATGGTGCCAACACCACATCCATCTCCTATCACTCCACCCAATGAGGGGGGCATGTCATGGCGCAAGAATAGATACTCATCGGAGAATTTTTTAACTTAATGAGATCATTCCAATACATGTCAAAGGCATTAATAACCCAATCAGAATGGGAGTAGGGAGGACCTGTTACACATATTGAAGCACCTGGAAATCTTGCAAGAAATTGTGTGCGTCAAGATTTGGAAAAGGTAAAATTGTTGGAATTTTGGAGGTATGTGGATGGACAAACTGTAGAGGCATGGCTAGAAAACATGGCAATGTGCTTCACCTTGAGGGACTACACCTCAAATTTGAAGTCCAAGATGGGTGTATTCCAGTTGAAATGGAATGCATCACTTTGGTGGAAGACATTATTACCCCTGTTGGGAATGGATATCTTGGAAGTAACCTGGGAGTTATTCGAAGAAAATTTAGGAACCTCTACTTGCCGAAGGAATTCATCGAAAGACAACTAAATGAATTCAATGCATTGAAGCAGGGAAACCGCTTAGTGCATGAGTATGAGGCTCATTTCATGGAAGTACTTCTTTATGCCCCGAACTTAAACACAAAGAAGTTTAGAGTGAACAAATTTGTGTATGGACTAAATTTTAACATTCGAGCTAAGGTTAGGATCTTAATGCCTCACACCTTGCGTGAGACAGTTCAACATGCAATCATTGTTGAAGAGGATATCTTGAATAGTGGACCAAGTAGGTCAACAAAAACTTTGGAAATAGTATGGATCACAAAAACTTTCGGAGGGGACCGGTGCACAGTCATCAAAACTGATCAACACGAAACCTAAGAACACCATATAAGCATTTAGCTCAGCAGTCATGCATGGTATCTCAGCAGACTCATCAGTGACCGCAGTACTATCCTACGCAACAACACCATACCACACCACCATAGCACCGATCACAACAATCTGGCTCTTACCAGCAAAGTTCCAGACCAACTACCAATTTAGCCAGTAGTAGGAGCCAAGCTCCTAAGAGGGGGTGTGAACTTGTGGAGGTCCACACTACAAGAGGGATTTCCCTCAAAGGACAGGTAATTCCAACTCAACTTGGATAACATCCATAGTGGGGGATCTAGGGAAGGCTCATCCCATCCATGCAGCAGTGAAAAATCATTAGGTTGAGCACCAATCCACAGTGTTGGAGACATCAAGTAGTATTGATGGTACGAATTTTGTCATTTTAATAGACCCAAGAGCTACTGAGTATCTTATTTCTCTAAATTAATTATCCAAAATTAAACATGAAGCAATTGCACAACATGATTTTTGGCATGTAGATATGGCATGCGGTATGAAAATAAACGTGGGGAATATGGTAAGGGATTATGAGGTGGATTTGGGAGTATGTAAATCCAAGGTATCTTTGTACTCTACAATATTAGGATCCTATGATGTAGACATAGGAATGGATTTGTTGGAATGGCACGAGGTAGTTCTAGACTGCAAAGACAAGATATTGCATTTCGCAAACAATGGTGGGCAAGAAATTCCTTGATGGGAAAGAACTGAGGGGTGTCCCTAAGGTTCATCTCATCAATGCAATTGACGAAATGTAGAAGAAGGGGATGTCAATTGTTCACGGTGATAACTCTAAATAATTAATGCAACTCTGAAAATCTTGATAAGCATCCAATTGTCAAAGTGTTCCTTATCCAAGATCCACTATCTTGGACACATTATCTTTGGGAAGGGAATTATGGTAGACTCAGCAAAGATTGAGGACATCGTGGAATGGCTAACGCTAACCAATGTTCGCAAAATATGTAGTTTCATGGGCATGGCTAGGTATTATCGCAAATTTGTCGAATGGTTTTCAAAGATAATAACCCCCATTACCAAACTCCAAAGAAAGAATAAGAAGTTTGTTTGGACTAAAAAATATGAAGAGACATTCCAAAGGTTAAAAGTATTATTAACACCATCACCAATCATGAAAGTACCAAATATGGAGCAAGAAGTTCTAGTTTACACTGATGCATTCAAGGAAGGAGTTGGTTGTGTCATTAAGGAAATTTTGAGGTCTACAATGGGCCTCCTAAGGACAATAATAAAGTAATGCTTATGAACTTTTAAAGGACAAAAAACAATTACTTTTTTAATTGTATTTTTGGCTTATCTCCTTATAGGTTTGCTCAAATGTGAAATGTAGACACTTGTTGGATGTGGAATTAAATTCCAAACCATTACCCTCTCTACATACTTTTGAGTAGACCCACATCAAAAAAATTGAAAATACATGAAAACAAGTGTTGAAACATGTTTTTTTCATGTATTTTCATTTTTTTCGATGTGGATCTACTCAGAAGTATGCAAAGTCAACATGTGTTTTTCATGTATTTTCATTTTTTCAATGTGGGTCCACTTAAAAGTATTCATATTGGATACTCATTTGATTGACGGGTATCTACACTTGACATTTGAGTAAAACCTATAAGGAAATAAGCCAAAAATACAATTAAAAGAAAAAGTTTCCTTCTTTTCCTTCCAAAATATTTTCACTTGGGAATGACATCATCATCTTGAATTTTATTGGTTCTCTTAAAGTTAATTTTGTTCGTACCTTTTTTGTTTCAAGGCCCATTTTTTACTTCAAAATTCCCCTAATGACTGATGTAAGAAGAGGAATAACGTATGCATCAAGGAAAGTTAAAACCCATGAAGAGAACTACGCAACACACGATTTGGAAATGATAGTTATTGTGTATGCCCTAAATATTTGGAGGCACTGCCTGCTAGGAAGGAATTTTGAACTAAAAAATGATCATTATGGGCTAAAACACATATTCACTCAAGACCATTTAAATGTCAGACAGAAAAGGTGGTCAGAGTTAATGAGTGAATATGATTTTGATATTACTTACATAAAATAAATAGTAAATAGGGTGGCAAATGCATTAAGTAGGAGGCCTCAAATATTTTCGTTAATACCCTTGAAGACAAACCTTAGGGAGAAGTTGCTCAATTTTCAAATTGAGGACACTTGGTAAAAGGAAGTTAGTAAGAGTTTGAGGGAGATGAGGATCCCAAGGTGTGAAGGGTACTCCCTAGGTAGTGATGGAATACTATGATTCCATGGGAGGATATATGTGCCATCAAATGAAGATATATGCCAACTAATCTTAAGTGAAGCACATCAAGCAGTGTACTGTTGAAGAATCTAGGGAAAATAAGTGTAGAGTGATTCTTCTTGACTTCATAACAATTTGTGGAGTCTTTTTACTTTCCTTGTTAGCTTAATCTTCTTCTTATTATTAATGCATGTGTGTGTTTTTCATCAAACTGCTATAAAAAACATAAGAACAAGAACACAAGATGTTGGCTCTCTTCTAGGGCTAAAACATCTCTTCTCTTGAGAGGAAAACCCTTTAGTAATTTTTCTCTTATTGACCAATGCCAAACCCTAAACCCTTGACAAGAATATCCTCCAAGCATAATTCAAGTTCTTCCCTCTTCATGCACTTTGTTTCCCCGTCACTTTGTCCTTCTCCTTCTGACACTTCATCTTCCTTCTTTTGACACTTTGTTCTTCTTTCAATTGTTGATAGACCTTGTTGCACTTGCTCTAGAAGAGACACCTTTTGATGAGTCCCTTTTCTTGTGATGATCCCTTCCTTCTTCTTGACCAAATGAGCTTCTTCTTCAAGGTATAGGTGCAGACTTGATATGACTGTCCTGCATCCCTAAATTCTTGTACGTGTGGTGGTTTACTTGTATTGGACACCTAATCCTCAATGGGTTAGTGTGGAAGCCGAATAGACAAAAGGAGTCCAAGAGACCTTGGGATGTGGAACCCAACGGTCACAATATGTACTATAAATGTATTTGTTAATAAAATTGTATTCTCATGTTTTATCTTTCATATTTGTTGCTACCATGTGTGTGTTTAACATGGTATCAGAGCAGCCGTATTTCTGCCCTGCATAATTACTTTGAGCCATTTGTTTTATGGCCTTTATGTGCAGATCATTTCTGCCATTAATTCTGCATTTCATGAATATTTTCTCAGCTAAATTTTAGCTGCAACTTGTTATTTCTCCAGCGCCATTTTTATTCACGTGCCTTCTAAAAAATGCTCCTTGCTCAGACCTGCCATCTCTGCCCTAATAAGAACATACCTCTGACTTATCATTGTTGGCACGTTTTTTGTATGGGTGTAGCATCTCTTGGTCTTCCAGAACTGGAGCGTTGAATCTCTATGATGACTGCCCAGCTCCTGGTGTCGAATTTCTATGATGAACGCCTAGCTCCCACAGAGAAATGCCCAAATTTGTAATGTTGCTCCGTTGATTGAGTTGAACACTGGTCCGTTGATTTAGACATCGAAGTGTTAACGCAGTTCGAACGCTGCCTTGAATGCCTCTCCTCCCAGGCTGCGCTACTCACCTCTGCCATATGCTGTCATTATCCTCTATCCCTCTGCCAAATTTGGAGCATTGAATTCTGCATGTGTTGGCTCATACTGATCCCTGTGTGATGAACCTTCTCCCATGCATCAATTTCTGAATGATGGTCGATCTTTGCGTTGAAATAGTGAGATGAAATTGTTCATTGCTCTTGTATGTATAGTGGACACCATGGGTTGTAAGTTGAATCAACTCTATATCCTGCATTTGGAATGTTGTGTGATTGTTCCTTTGGCATTGGTTGTATATGTGAGATGGTGATGGCACATATATTTTGAAGATCGATTATATGATGGTGTATATGTGCATTGGACTGATAACTTATGGTGCAGTGACAACATGTGCGTTGATCCTCTGCGACGAGTTCCATGCTGTATGCATTTTTTGTGTTGAATGTGTTTTAAAGACTGTAAACTATGCTTTGTTAGTGTTGTATTGATGACTTTGTATGGTGAGTTTGAACTGTTTAAATATGTAAGGTTTGGTATGGTGCGTTGAATTATTTTGAAGGTCGTAAATGCATTGTGAATTCCATGAAAAAAATGTGCATTCCTAAATTTGAACGTTCTCTATGTCCCTGAAATCTATTCGTTTCCTTTGTCAAAAACGGCAAGTCTACAACCATTGTTCGAGCCTTTGAAGTTCGGAATTCAAGATTACTGCAAAATGCATGAAAGTTGTGGAAGATTGTTGAGAAATACATTGAAGTCGACTTTGTGGAGGAAGGTTGTAGTAAGTTGAAAGGAAATTGAATAACATTGTTGAGTTACTGTGTAACTCTAACTACGATGCAGGTTGAACGGGCGACTCGGAAATTCAAGATTGAAGCAATGTTTCAAATTTACAAGGTTATAATTGAAGCTGGGGTCAAATCAGTCGTTAAAGTAAGTACTGTAGGGCGCATAAAGAACCCTTAATTACCAAGAGAAGTTGGTGTTTAGCTGAGGAAGAGGGCATTATGTTTTCCCTTCGTGTTTCAATGTATGGATTTCTTGCATAAAACTCGTGTTGTATGAGTTGTTGATTTCGACAGAACAAATGTTTAATCGAATAGTTGTGTGAAGCCCGCATCGCAATTCAGAGGAGTACACTATTTTTGTTTTCAAAGATAAAGTGGATTTCTTAATTTCATAAATCCAATTCATGTGAGCTTCTATTTTAGTGGCAAGTGTTGAGTTTGAACCAGCGGTGGCCTAAATTCAAGAAGCAGAATGATGATGAAAGGAGTGGAATAGTCGATGGTTTCAAGGGATGTATTGAACATTGTGAAGGTCAGTCCCTCTGCGTTGAAAGCATTCTCTGTGCATTATATTTGCCTTATGGTGGTCGTTCCAATCATATGTATGTGGGTTGAATGTGAGTTGAATGCCATGCCACTTTCTATTTGGCTTTCATAGCTTCGTATTTGTGAATATCATACAGAAGTTCCTTCTGAAGCTATTTGTCTGCTACCAGTATTTCATCTATTTCACTCTTGTACGCTTTTAGAAGCATACGTAAGCAGTCCATGAAGCAGCCTGTCAAATCACTGTTCTTGCTCTCAAGCAACCTTTTGAGTTCTATGAAGATTGGGATAGCATTTTGGACCAAATTTTTCTTTGCAATCTGAGTTACAACTCGCCCTGTTGACGCTGCAAAAGTTGCTGCTCCACTTTCTTCTTCGAGCTCCATATTCTCAGCTACCCCTGCAGCTATTTGATGCCTTGAATGCGTATCTCCTTGCATGCTAGTATTTGCAGTGCATCCTGCAATACACACTGTGAAGCGAAATCATCAAGATCAAGCAAACCATCAGCTGCAGAAGCAAGTACTTCTGCACAAAGCTTAACTGAAGTTGCTAATAGGTGCTCAAGTTGCATCTGCTTTAATAAGGATACATAGATATGCATGCGCTTTAAACAAACTTCTTCATTCTTACCTCTTAATGAAAATAGATGGCATTCAATCTCTAAAGTTTGTAATGCCTCAATGTGACTGGCATATACATGGCAATCATTCAATATAAAGATGGCCTCCACAAAGATGTTATAAGCCAATAACGGTGCAAATATGTTACATGCAAAAAAAGGTAATGACACCGAGGTTGATCCTCATCATATTTAGCAAAACAAGAACATGCTCCACGGATTGATACTGATACGCCTCCACACACTAAGATGTTGATATACACCTTTGACTCAATTCAAAACTTGTCCTTAACTTTGGTCGATGGTGGAAGGCACATTGAAGTTGTTTCTTGTTTGAGGGAAGTTGGGACGGTGCGTTGTTGGCATATTAACGAAGTTGCTCCAATTCAATTTAAAGTTGCTAATTGTTCAATTTACTTGTTCCTGTTGTGCAGTTTGGGCATAAATTTATGTGCAACAAACAAATTTGTTTTTCTCAATAGATTCTAATGAGAAGGTTGCTTTAATTTTTGGGGTGATATCAGTATTATATGCACTAGATTGTCTGCTATTTGTTTGCAACAACAATTTAGATTTATGAGTGTTTTGCTTGTTGTTTTCGGCATCGCAATACAGTAAAGGACAAACACAGGTATAAATTCCAGCGTGTGCTAACTTGAAGTGCTTTCAATTTCCTTCAAATACTTGAAATATGATGCCATTAAATTGAGGAAGGGACTTATTTCAAAGGGGACAAGATTGTTTTATATCGACCGTGTTGCAAGTGTCTACATATTTCTTTCTAGAGAATTCAAGTGCTTCAAATTGTTGTCATTATTCTGAATTTTTCTTGGCACTCTTGAACTGGAGAAAATGGGGAAAGCTTATGAAGTATTAGAGTTTTTGAAAATCCTGATATAGTCTACTACTAATGACATAGTAAAAATCAACAAATTCTCTCTGGGTGACATTAGAATTTGTCTGCAAAATGCACAAGAAAAGATATAATTTTTGGAGCTTGAATCTCAGCTTCAACAAAAGGAATTAAAACAAAAGAGTCATCATTCTGAACCTGCTTTTGTTCAGAACATTAAAACAAACTCCCATAAGAAGCAAGTTCATTCTGATCCAGTGCCCAAAAAAGAAGCAATTGTACCTGCAGAAGAAAAAACTCAGTCTGCACTTCCCAAGCCCATCATCAGACCTTGGGAACAACTTGTCCAAAACAAGCACAGAACTGGTCTTGGATATGACAAGGACTTGTCCTTTCATATTCCAAACTACTCAAAGCCAATTCAATTTCAAACTGCTAGATTTCTTGAGGATGATTCATCTTCACCTGTTCTTCATGACAGTTCCACTTCAGCTGTTTTAGATTCTGGTTCTCTTCCACAGCAACAACAACAACCACCACAACACATTGTGAAATGCCAACATTGTAACCGAGTTGGCCATCTGAAAGATCACTGTTTTGATCTTCATCCATGTAAGCACTGTCATAAAACCACCCATTCTTCACACAGATGCTTCAGAAACAAACGTCCTGCAAGAGCAAGATTCATCTTGGATGGATCACTTCTTGGCAATGGGCATCAACAACGAAGAAGATATTCCAATCACATGTCAGAACTTGTTCTAGAGTATTGAACAGTCTTGCAGTTGAGTTTTCTCCATCATCTCACCTTGTATCAGACAAGGGGGGAAATGATGGTCATCTACAAGCTTCAAAGTCACATCAAGCGAGCCTGAGCCACAACCTGCCACACCAGTTTTAGAGTTGTAGCCAGAAACAAAGATGCCTCTGAACATGCTTTCAATTGGTAATCTGGGACACTTCCTCTAGCAGAAGACTTCAGCTTCTTGCCAGTTTCGGAAGAATTCCAGGAACAAAATTGACATCACTTCCTCTAGCAGAAGGCTTCATCTTCTTGCTAGATTTGGAAGAGTTCCAGGAATTGCATTAAGTATTCCAAAGTTGTTGGTCATCCTTAAACCATCACAGGTTGAGACTTCCCTTTTGAGGTTGAAGTTCACCCTTTTATGCGGGGTGAGAACTCCCTTTCATGGTTGAAGTTTTCCCTCTTCAAAACAATAGGAGCACTTCCTCTAGCAGATGACTTTAGCTTCTTGCCAGTTTTGGAAGAGTTCCGAGAACTGCACTAAGCGTTCCAGTGTTGGTGGTCATCCTTAAACCACCACCATTTATACCAACATTTCAGAGAGCACATTCAGCCCAGTGTTGCCATGCATTTTTGTACATTTTGTATTACAGCTCTCTTCTTGGACTCATACATAACCCTTTGGATTAAGGGGGGAATGTTGGACACCTAATCCTCATTGGGTTAGTGTGGAAGCCGAATAGACAAAAGGAGTCCAAGAGACCTTGGGATGTGGAACCCAACGGTCACAATATGTACTATAAACGTATATCATTTGTTAATAAAATTGTATTCTCATGTTTTATCTTTCATATTTGTTGCTGCCACATGTGTGTTTAACAACTTCTTGTTGTGGCCTCTTTCCTTCCTCGCTTGAGTGCCCTTCCTCTTCAATTGATTGGGAGGCCTTGTTTGCTAGCCCAAAATAGAGAGATATGTCACTGTGGGTTTCTGTTGTTATGATCGTAGGCAGACCCTTCCTTTCTTGCACATGTGGTTGTGTTAACCCTAGAAAAACAGTCCCTTCCACCTCGACTTCTTTCTCTCTTCCTTCACTGCCCTAGATGACCTCTTCTTCGTCCTCTTCTTAGCCTCTTCTCTTCTCGAATTTCAGAGCTCTTGATTGGCGTTCTAATGAAGTGGACAACCTCTATTTATAGAGGATTGTACCTCCTATTAGGCTGACTAGAAGGCCGACATGTCAACTGTTTGTAAGCCGACTTGTATGCAAACTTTGGATGGTTTCTTTGGTGGTGTAAGATGATTGAAGGATCTTCTTTGATGGTGCCTTTGCATAGGAGGGGACTTGACTTTGCTTGGAGGTATTCTTATGACCCTAATACATAATCATACATGGTGTAACATGCCCTTAAGATCTTCAACATTTTCTTTTGACTATTTGACTCACCTATAGCACTTTAATATGTGCTAGACCTATTTTAATGAGCAAGAAACTCATTGACATATATTATCAAAATAATATTTATTTTTCTTGAATAAGTATAAATATCAAAAGTACATTTCTGAAGACTGAACCTAGTTACATTTCCTTCAACACTTCCTCTTAACTAGGGAGGTATTCATACGACATTACAAGGTGTTTGGCTATGTTTTAATTTTGAAGAGTTCACATAAGTGAAACCGGATTTGCAATCCATCTGGTATAGCATCATATACATCAACATTGTCACAGTGCAAGGCCTTGAATAATAGTTCCATCTCTTCATGAGATCATGAGCTACAATGTTGGCGAGACCAATGATTTATAGACACCTTCATCATTGTTTCTCGAGGTACATACCCACTCGGGTGTTCTCTGAGTATGACCTTCTAGGACTATTCTTATCTTGGGTTCCCATCCCCCAAAGAATATCGGTCCTCTTGCCTACTCTTGTATTGGATACCCTACACATCCTCAAAGAGTACTAAATGCTAGATGATTACCCAATCCTCCCATTCTTTCCGTTCATGGCCTTCATCTAGACTTACAGTTGTTAGTCCTGGTCTAGTGCATGACCCATGAGATGGAAAAACACAAATGTCACTCCCTTGTAATCAGGGGTGATCCAAAACTCCCTCTTGATTAGGGACTTATTATAGCTCCCTCTTAACTAGGGACTCTTTCATTCATTAGCAACTTCTACTTCGTGGGTCCTTCAGCCGCTTGATCTCCTTCCTTTCTTGATGTCATGAAGTCTTTGTTCGAACTTCTTCTAGGTAGGGAAACATCCATTGATCACTTTCCTTCATGGTTTGTCATGTCATTGCTTCCTTCGTGGAAAGTTTCTTTCTTGCCATACATCAGGTTTTCTTGTCATCTGGATACTCCTTTGTCATTTTTCCATGTTTCGTAATACTTTTCTCATGGATGCTTCATCGTACTTGTTTGTTTACATGCTTCGACCTAGTTTCCCATCATGAATTCATCTTGATATTGCTTCATCATTGCTTTTTTTTCAATTGTTGGATGGCTTCTTCACCACGACATCTTTGTAGAGTAGAATCAATTATCTGCATCTTTCATATCTCCAAGGCCTTCATAGGTGTCAAGGGTCCTTCATTCTTTTGTCAGATTTGTCTTGCCTTCTTTCAGGAGATATATTCAAAGTATCTTGTCAGATAGTGATTCTTGGTGATCATGGTGTTCTCACACACTTGATCTCTTTCTTCATTTGGTTCTTATTAGATACATAGGTCAACCATCTTATGCTTCTTGTGAGAGAATTTCATTATTGCTTGCTTCCTGGACTAGTTAGCGTTTCTTCTTTCTTTGTAGTCAGCAATCTTATACTCCTTATGTGAGCATATTATTTTGTTGACCTTAATTGCATTGTAGTGCATACTTTTGAGCATGTTCTTGGTGAAAGAGATTCTTTCATACTTGATCATGTTATAGAACTATTCCCATGACTCAATAATATACAAATGATAACATGACTAAACTTTGATGTATGCATACCTCATCTTGATTCTCCTTTGATCATCTTAGATTCATTTGGTTTTCCTTGGTGTGGCCCTTCTTGCTTCATCTTAGCTTGCATGCATATCATCCTTTTATTGAATCCCATGAATGGGATTCCCGATGAGACATCTAGTTTGGTTCATGAACCTTCTTTTGAAGATTCCATTATAGGATCTTAAAGACCCTTTCCTTGCAAATGTTTATTTTCTTTTGATGATGGAGGTCTTCTAAGATTCTTAATCATGATCAATCTTCTTTTATCATGGATGAGGTCCTATACTAGGTATGCTCCTTCTATATGAATATCCTGAGCTACATCTACCATGCTCCTATATTCTAGAAGATATTTCTACCCATGCATTTTTATTCTCATTATAAATGCTACATCTTCATGAGTATCTAGAACTCTATGTACTTCATGCTTCTAGATTCTAGAAGATGTTTCTAGTCATGCAATTTTATTTTTGTTCCTACATGCTCCTATCCTACTCAAAACCTTGAAAGAATACTTTATGTAAATAGTTTGTCTTAGTCAAAGTAGAGATCTGATGGATCTTCCTTATTTTGCTTCTGTTCTTCTTCTTTCACCTCTTGAGTCATGTGAATTTTTGCCCTCTTTCTTTTGTTGTTGTTGTCCTTCTTAAGCTTAGGACAATTCCTTTTGTAGTGTCCATATTCTTGGCATCCAAAACATTGGATTTTGGACATGTCTTTGTTGTTTGTTCTTCGTGGACCAAATTTGCCAAATTTTCCCTTTCTCTTGGCAATGGTAGCAAATGCTTGCTCCTTGGATCCCACATATTCCTTTTGTTAAGTTATGGTATGTTCTATGCTTATAAAAATTTACTTCTTTTTCTTATTATGTTCCACGGATTAGCAATCACATGTACATAAAGTAAAGTGAAAATAGAACATTAAACGATCGACAGAAAACAAGCCAAGACAAGAGACACAAGATGTGGCGGCTAGCCAGGGACAAACCCCACAATGTGTGGAGAAACCCTTTGATCAAATCTTATTTTATCTTCAATAATTCAACAAAGAGAAATAGTACAATAAATCTTATTTATATCAGCAGTAGCAAACCCTAGATCAGCAACATCAGCATTAGTGGCTTCATCTTCAAACTAGGCCAGACGATATCTTACAAACTGACCATTGGATCGGCTTGATTCCACCACCAAAAGTTGTGGCTTTGAGAGGAGGTTCAGATGAACCTACAACGCAGTTTAGATGAGGAGATATTCTAGTCCATGCAGGTCAAACTTCACTTCTACAGTTGCAGCGTCAGTTTCAGCAGCTTCCTTCAAACTAGGGCAGTCGATATCTTGCAAACCGTCCGTTGGATTGACTTGATTCCACCACCAAAAGTTGCGGCTTTTAGAGGAGGTTCAGATGAACCTACAATGCAGTTCAGATGAGGAGATATTCTAGTCCACGCAGGTCAAACTTCACTTCTAAAATTCCAGCTTCAGTTTGAGCAACTTCCTTCAAATTAAGGCAGTCGATATCTTGCAAATCGTCTGCCAGATTGACTTGATTCCACCACCAAAATTTGCGGCTTTTAGAGGAGGTTTAGATGAACCTATAGCATAGTTCAGATGAGGAGATGTTCTATTCCACACAAGTCAAACTTTACTTCTGCAGTTGCAGCGTCAGTTTCAACAGCGTCCTGCTTCACATGTGTGAGGGAGAGACCCTTTTCTGTGCAGTAGAGAAAGAGAGAGATGTGATGAGATGAGTGAGTGCAAATGAGGAAAAGTCCTCTTATATTTATACACAATTGTTGATGTTTGAATAGATGCGATTGTTGGGCTTCTGAGCCTGCATGAGTTGTAGGTCGGCTTGATAATAATTCCATAATCAAAATAAATTCATATCTCCATGAATACTTATCGAAATTGGATGATCTTTATATCAATCCTACACCTCTCGATGAGAGGAATCTAATAGAAATATTATTAGCCGTGAATAAGATGACCCACATGAAGTTTTTCCCTGGTTGCCAATTTTAACACTCCCTCTCAACTAGGGAGAGCTTCATTTGCAATCTGTCTATTAGTCGTTACTATTCATCCATCAAATGCACTACCCTGTACATCCTGACCCTTGCCCTACTCTGCTCTATTCTGCCTGTTCTGCTTTGTCTTGTTCTGCCCTGTAATTATATGTACTGTTCTGCTCTGTTCTGCTCTGCTCTTGCATTATTCTGTTCTGCTCTGCTTTTGTCCGAATTATGAAGAAGAAGAAATGATTGAGGATGTATTATACTGACTCAAAGTCAATCTTAGAGTATGTACCACTGGTTGCAGACCAATCTCAACCAACCTGAAGTCAGCGTCATAGTGAGTACAACTCCACTGGTCCGAGACCAGTATCATCCTGCACTGACTCAAAGTCAGTCTCAGAGTGCGTACCACTGGTCCCAGACCAGTCTCAAGCGACCTGAAGTCAACTTCATAGTAAGTACCACTCCTACCACTGGTCCCAGACCAGTATCGCAGTCTCAGAGAGTGTACCACTGGTCCCAGACCAATCTCAACCGACGCGAAGTTAGTGTCATAGTATGTACCACTCTCACTGGTCCCATACCAGTACTGCACTAACACAAAGTCAGTCTCAGAGTATGTACCACCAGTCCCAAACCAGTCTCAACCGACCCAAAGTCAATGTCATAGTATGGTACAACTCCTACCACTAGTCCCAGACCAGTATCGCAGTCTCAGAGAGTCTACCACTGGTCCCAGACCAGTCTCAACCGACTCGAAGTCAGTGTCATAGTATGTACCACTCTCACTGGTCCCATACCAGTATTGCACTGACACGAAGTCAGTCTCAAAGTATGTACCACTGGTCCCAGACCAGTCTCAACCGACTCGAAGTTAGTGTCATAGTATGGTACAACTCCACTGGTCCCAAACCAGTATCATTGATCCCAGATCAATGGATATCATCCTAGCGTAGGGAGTACGGTAGATACAACAATGCGTCCATCGGTACTGCTATCGTCCCTAATTTCATTTCCCTACTCATTGATCAGATGAGAGGAACTTCCCATGAGTCCCAGACTGCATGGGTAGGATTCCTCGATAGGAGAACTAATCAATCCTGTCCTCACAGGAGAACACATCAATCCTGCTACAAGCGCCATGGAGAAAACATCAATCCAGGCCTCACAGGAGAACACATCAATCCTGCTACAATCGCCATGGAGAACACATCAATCCAGGCCTCACAGGAGAACACATCAATCCTGCTATAATCACCATGGAGAAAGCATCAATCCAGGCCTCATAGGAGAACACATCAATCTTGCTACAATCACCATGGAGAACACATCAATCCAGGCCTCACAGGAGAACTAATCATCCTGCTACACAGGAGAGTAAATCATCTTGTTCCACAAGAGAGTGAATCATCTTGTCCCACAAGAGAGTGAATCATCTTGTTCCAGTGCACACCACCAAGGGAGGGTGAGTCACCCTGTGGTTGTATGTTGCTGCAGTAAGAACCGCAAGCCCTTAGAGCTCCCAGAGCACAATGTATGCAACATGCAGGACCCTTGTACAAGGGTTTCTTGATGACTCCAAGTCATTTGGAAAAATCACATATTATATCTTTCCTCGGGGCTTTGACAAGGTGTATCGACCTGTACATCATCTTAATGCGATGGAGCCTCCTTTCTCATCGACTTACCATATCCCATATGATGTTTATCTGCTGGAGCAATCGACGAATACGGAATTCCTCAATAATCGAATCCCACCTCTAGTTGTTAGAGAGAATCATAGTGGTATGTGTTCAAATAGTGCACAGAAGAGCTTCCCTAACCAGGCAGCTTCATACGAGATCATACTCGTAGATATGTATCCAGTCTCGATGGTGCTTATGGCAACCGACTTCTGCTTCCTGCTCATCCATTATATCGAAGCAGAATCCAAAGAGAAATAGCACTAAAAAGTGCTCAAGTGATCCTCCACACTACTTGCCTAATCAGCATTCGAATAATCATGCAATTTCATATTTCCAACAGTGTATCTCAATCCATTAGTAATTGTGCCACGAAGATATCTTAGAAGATTCTTAGCATCAATTCAGTGAGGCTCAACCAAATATGAGCTCACAATGCTAACTGAAAAACATATGTTCAGACGGAGGTTCACTAAGAACATCAATGCAAATGAGTTTA
The DNA here is from genome assembly GCA_000404065.3 of Pinus taeda. NCBI lineage: Eukaryota > Viridiplantae > Streptophyta > Pinopsida > Pinales > Pinaceae > Pinus > Pinus taeda. Next base: position 2,701 of record APFE030462784.1, on the reverse strand, counting down.
TGAAACTCAAAGGCATTTCCCAAATCTAGTTCGACATCACTACCATATAACTTCTAAAAGTTAAGATCCTCGAGGTAGTCACAAGCTTGCAGTCCATCATACCGAATCTTTCCAATATCTTTACCACAAATTTTCCTTGAGATAGGAAAATTTCCCTTGGGTTATGCCGTACTTCAAGTCCTTGGTCCTTCATTTCAAATTTAGAAGTCGACTCCCTCTTACATTTGTGAATGAGAGGGTCTGCACCTGTTAGAAAGAGGTCATCCACATACAACACCAGTGTGAGAGGCTTGTCATCTTCAATCTTAAAGGAAAGGTTAGGATCGACTTCTCTCCTAGTGAATCCTAGCTTCATCAAGTAGCTATCAATTCTCTCATACCATGCTCGGGGTGCTTGCTTCAGCCCATAGAGAGTTGCCTTCAACTTGCATACATGAGATTTTCGATCATAAATCTTAAATCCTTCGGGTTGCTCCACATAGACCTCTTTTGATCGAACTATGCAAGAACGTGGTCTTGACATCCATCTGATGTAGGTTCCATCCTTGTGAAGTCACAATGGCTATGATCAAGTGGATGGTCATATATCTGGCAACGGGTGCAAATATCATAGTCTATACCTTGCTTCTGGGATAAACCACGACCAACAAAACGAGCCTTATACTTTTCGGTACTTCCATCTGCTGCATACTTTATCTTGTAAAGCCATTTTAAAGTAACAATTGTCTTGTCCGGGGTCTGGGAACTACTTCCCAGACATCATTCTCCATAATAAACTCATATTCTATGGTCATAGCATCCTTCCATACTTAATTCTTGACGACATCTGAGAATGATGAAGGCTCATTTTGTATGATCATGCTCATGATGGGTCAGGTATCCTTGATACCTGTTTATGTTGGTTTCTTACTTTGACAGAAGGTTCCTCAAGGTGCAGCATGTCCTTCAGCATCATCAAGTATCCCCCTAAGCCATGAAGGCCTCTTCCTAGAAGAGGAAGGCTCATGTGGATGAGGATCAATCGGATCCATGAGTTCTTCTACATCAGACATTGATTCATCATCATTTTCTTTTGGTTCCCTGGTGTCGGCTTCTTGAGAGCTCCTCAAAGTCAAAAGATTGTCCACCTTGCTCTTCTACCCTTGTTTCTTCTTGAATGCATCTAGCCATTAATTCCTCGAAACCAGGAATTACATTATTGTTCAGAAGAGTAGTCCTAAACATGTACCATTCGGATGGTAATCCTCCAAGAGTTGTGAGTGTCATTTCTCTGTCAATAATAGTCTCCCCAATAGATAGGAGATCGTTCTTGATCTCGGTGATTCTTAAGAAGTATTCTTGCATACTCTAATCTTTACCCTTCTTGATTTCCTTCAGCTTATTTCTAAGAAACAAAACTTGATTTGCATCATTAAATTTAAATAATTTACCAATCTATCGTAGATTACCTTGGAGGTGTCTAGTTCAGAGATGTAGGCCACCAAGTGCTTGTCGATAGAGTCCCGAATGATCTTCTTTGCTTTAACTTCTCCGTTCTTCCATTTGTTCCTGGCAGCAGGAGGTGCATTTGATGGAGACTCAATAATATTGTCTCTCACATAATCCAACACTCCTTGATCCTCAAGGCTTAGGTCGATAGACATCTTCCATCCGTGATAATCAGCTTTCTCACGGAGCTTGTCTTTGGCAAGAAAGAGTGTTGAGGACCACATAGTTCTTTTAGGATAACCTTGCCAATCTTCTCTTCGGTGATTGCTTTTGCTCTTGCTCTTGCTCGGGCTTTGTTTTCACCTCAGCTCTGATACCATGTTAAGTTATGGTATGTTCTATGCTTATAACAGTTTACTTATTTTTCTTATTATATTCCACGCATTAGTAATCACATTTACATAAAGTAAAGTGCAGATAGAACATTAAACGATCGACAGAAAACAAGCCAAGACGAGACACAAGATGTGGCGACTAGCCAGGGACAAACCCCACAATGTGTGGGGAAACCCTTTGATCAAATCTTCTTTTATCTTCAATAATTCAGCAAAGAGAAATAGTGCAATAAATCTGATTTATATCAGTAGTAGCAAACCCTAGATCAGCAGCATCAGCATTAGCAGCTTCATCGTCAAACTAGGTCAGACGATATCTCACAAACCGACCATTGGATCGGCTTGATTCCACCACCAAAAGTTGTGGATTTTAGAGGAGGTTCAAATGAACCTACAACACAGTTTAGATGAGAATATGTTTTAGTCCACGCAGGCCAAACTTCACTTCTGCAGTTGCAGCTTCAGTTTAAGCAACGTCCTTCAAACTAGGGCAGTTGATATCTTGCAAACCGTCTGTCGAATTGACTTGATTCCACCACCAAAAGTTGCAGCTTTTAGAGGAGGTTCAGATGAACCTACAATGCAGTTCATATGAGGAGATCTTCTATTCCATGCAGGTCAAACTTCACTTCTGCAGTCGCAGCTTCAGTTTGAGCAACTTCCAACTTCACATGTGTGAGGGAGAGACCCTTTTCTGTGCAGTAGAGAAGAGACTATTTTTTGCGCAGTAGAGAGAGAGAGAGATGTGATGAGATGAGTGAGTGTAAATGAGGAAAAGTCCTCTTGTATTTATACACAACTGTTGATGTTTGAATAGATGTGATTGTTGGGCTTTTGAGCCTACATGAGTTGTAGGTCGGCTTGATAATAATTCCATA
>APFE030462779.1:0-12768 GCA_000404065.3 Pinus taeda | reverse complement strand
AAGGAAAATGAATGAAGAATTCAAGAAGGCTGAGAAAGAATTGAGAGAACTTGGAAAGAAGGACGGGGATGACCAAGTTGCGATTTCTCAAACACTCAAACAATTGCAGGGTGTTGAAGAAAGATTCAATACCGAAATTTCCGCTAAAGAAGAGGAGTGTAGAGAAGTTAACCTTGATAAAAAGAATCTGGAGGATAATGTTTTGCAGTTGAAGAATCAAATTCAAGTGAGATCTTCAGAATTAGAGGCAACCGATAAAGCTCGGAAATTGGAAAAGGATCTTCTTTTATCACAGATCGTAGCAGCCAAAAAGGAGACGGCCAAGATCACTAGAATTAGCCAAATAGCACAGGAAACTTGGAATGTGGAGAAGGACAAAATGTTGAGCACGCTTGCAGAGCTAGAAACGAACCTTGCGTTCATGGCTAGCGAGAAAGGGTCACTGAACGAGACAAATAGAGAGCTAAAGACAGAGGCGGAGTCGCTGAAGGCCCAGTTCCTATCAGAAATTGAGTCTGCAAGGAAAATGACTGATGAATGGAAGGAGGCCGAGAAAGAATTGAGAGAAGAACTTATAAAGAAGGATGACGAATACAAATCTGCGATTTCTCAAGCAGTCAAAGAATTGCAGGAAGCCAAGGAAAGAGTCAATGCCGAAATTTCTATGAAAGAAGACGAGTGTAGAAGACTTAACCTTGATAAGAAGAATCTGGATGCAACTGTTTTGAAGTTGAAAAATCAAATTCAAGTGATATCGTCAGAATTAGAGACAGCCAATGAAGATCGAAAATTGGAAACCAAAGTGTTTTTGTCGCTAGATATTGCCAGAAAAGAGACTGCCGAGATCAACAGAAGTTACCAAATGGCACAGGAAGACTGGAATGTTGAGAAGGAGATCCTGCTGAGCAAGCTTTCAGAGCTACAAGCAAAGCTTCAGTTGGTGGCTAGCGAGAAAGGTTTGCTGAGCGAGACGAATAAAGACCTAGAGACGGAGGCGGAGCCTTGGAAGGCTGAATGCAAAGAAATCATATTTGAACCTGGAGCATTCATAGAAACAAGAACCCGACAGCTACGAAATCGATCAATTTCAGAGTATCTCATCATGTGGAAGAACTTACCCACTAAATATTCCACATGGGAGGACAAGAATTTTATATAGAAGCATCAAGAACTACTCAAGCGTTGAGGACAACACTTTTTGAAGGAGAGGGGCATGTTAGGCCCCTATACTACTAGAGTAACCCCTTATTGTTATTAGTACAACCCACTTATTATATTGATGTACCCATGTAGCGCCCATATTTTTACTATTGAGCCCCATAGAAGCCCACTATTATTATTATTGTGCCCTTGCATTATTATTGTTATGTAGGCTCTGATTATGTTATGGTCCCTTAGACTCCTATATAGAGAGAGGAGGTCTTTTCATTTGAATCATCCAAGAATTGTTCATTTATGTGATGTAAAGGAGGTTGCCCCCTCGAAGAGGCTGAATTCTAAGGCGTGGATCTCTATTTTCTATCTTTTTGTGAGCTGGTTTCATAACAGTTCCTTTCAAGTTGCATATTATTACAGCATTGTAAGGGACTTACTCATTTTCCCTTAATTTGTTAGAAACTCCATGCATTGCACTTGAATTTCCACAGAGTCACACACTTTTTCCACCAAATTCACCATACACCACTCTATGCATTATTGCATCCAAGGCACATCATTAAAACCCACTGCATTAGCAATTGAGATGTATTCCATATGGGACTCCTACACCAAATGGTGTGAGGTCTAATTGAGACTTCATATCATGGAGATCCCCTAAATGTTGGTGGGTTCAGCACCGTCAACATTTTTGTTATTAGAAGGAGGTCCAGATCACAAGTTTATCCCATGATGCATGTTTGAACTTTCTACATCTTTAATGGATTCTTCCCAAATATTAACCTCGACATGCTTTTCTAAAACCACAAATTTGAAAGTTCCCGTGGGAATAATCAATGACTTGTAAAATATGAAATTCGATGGTGAGGGTGGAACAATCATTCTCAAGAACATCACTCTTCTTTTTTTTTGCACAAAACATAATATTAATTGTGAGGATACTCTATGCAAGTTGTTCATCCTCAGACTCGAAGCGCGCATAAAGGAATGGTGTTACACATTTCCCGTTTCTTCCATTCACTCTTCCAAACATCTTGTCAATGATATTTACCACACCTTTGACTAGTATGATTATAAATCTATTTTCAAGAAAATCAAGTGATTGCAAAAATAACCTGATGAATCTCTTAATGATTTTCATGATCATTTCATTCATTTGTTTTTTGAATTTCCTAAGGGTGATATTGATTGGAATTTAATGAAAGATAAATTCAAATTTCTTCTTCATATGTTGATGAATACATAATAATAGTATTATTTAGAAAGTCTTCCCAACATACCTAGGTTATAGAGCTTGTAAATCTTCAACGAATGAAGTTGTTGTTCCAGGTGACTCTTCGTATTCCCCTCATCTAATAGCTACATTTCTGCGAGTTTAGATGGGATAACTTGAGATTTCATTCATCGATTTATCACCATCTTATCCTACCCCACACATTAATAATTTTAGTGTAGGTTTGGACTACGATTATGATGTTTGCAATGATGTGTTAAGTCCTCTTCCTCCATTTGTTGATTCCATTGGTCCTCCTGATTGTGAGTTTTTTCATTCACTTGTTTCAACTGTTTCTATTGGTGTTCACGAGGATCAATTTTAGGATGGAGCTAGTGTTGAGAAACAAACCTGTGATATCATTTCTGATGACTATGTGTGGGAGTATATCTATGAAAAGGAATATGTGATGAAATATTATTTTCCTCCTTCCTTACCTCTCCCTCATTATTCTGGCATATTCCACGATTCGGTCATTCTTGTTGAGTATTTCAAAGAATCAGTTTCTGATGATGTTATTTCTAATCACACTTGGAAATTGTGGGATTTTTTTTTACATCTGAATGCAAAGAGAAAAATTATTATTTTATTGATCTCTCCAATCCCTCATCTAATCATCATGAAGAATTAGAGGGTATAATTTCTTGTTTTCAATCTTCCCCTCTTTATGGTTCATCAGATCAAGAGGATGCCTCTTTTTTTATCTTGAATTTTATGATCATGGATGTCATGATCTCTTCATTGATTCATCTTGTCAAAACTATGATATTTCAATGATTGATCTTTCTAAGCCACCAATTTTTGATGATCTATCTTATCATGTTTTGGAACTTTCGTAAGATTTTGAGGCACTTCAGCGTTAGCTAATGGTTATGTCAGGTTCTCACAGCCTTGAGGCCAGTTCCGATTCTTATCAGAATAATAATGTATCTTTCAAGGCTCCTCATTACTCCTCTGTACGAATTAAAAATCAGTCCCTATCTCAAATTTTGCATCGTCCATTTGTTTTGTATGATCCCATCATTCAATCATTAGAGTCATACCTAGGGACATCTATTTTGAAATGCAATTTTTCTTCTTTCTTTATGTGCAACTAGTTTGGAAGTTTGAAAGATTGTTCTTGTGTGTCATATTGTCACAATGTGTTTGAACCCGATAATGCTTCTGCAGAGTGTTTTCCATGTGATTTTATTTTGTATTTCTCTGCATGTATTTTCAAACTTTGAATGTTATGATACACATCACTTTATATTTCTTATTTCTTGTTGTGGTTGAAAATCTTTCTTTACATACATTCCCTCACCTATATAGGCTAGTCAATGCATCAATGGTTACACTGGAAGTTTCATTTTATGTAGCTCTAGCATATTCTCACTTAGTGTAGGAGTAGGGGTAGTTTATTGTTTTCTTTGTTTCTTTTTTATTTTCTTGATTTACTTTCCACACCACTCATTTGTTTATTTCCAATTGTATGATAGCTCCTGCATGAGACAATGTTTGGTTTCTGAAGCAAGCATGGTGAAATTTAAGAGGAAGTTTTTCTCCTGTAAGCACTTGCTTATCTAGTCATTCCCTCTCTTCTCATGAATCTTGTGTTCTTATATTTATGATACCATGATCGAAAATATGTTCTTTCTTAGAGAAAACCTCAGTGTAATCATTATTCTTGAACCTATAACTAGTACCACCTACTCTAATTGGTCTTTATAATTTTTGGTTCCTTGCCAACTAAGTCGAGTAGAGTAAGGAGGGAGGAAACTTTAACAAGTATATAAGAGGTATATAAATATCCTTCTCTGAAGGGACAACTTCTTATGCTCTCAATAAGTCAGGATATCTCTTCCACCTCATTAAATCAATAAGTTCCTATGCATAGTTCTTTGAACAAAATGAAAAATAAAAAATAAAAAATAAAAAAAAAATCAATAAAAGGCAACAAAAGAGAAAGTATTCTTGCAAAAAGAGTGAAGAAAGAAACTCCACCGTGGTACTGTCTAGGCTCGTTGCTAGTAGAGCAATGTTTGTGTTCCTGATGAGACTCTGTCAGGGTATTGTCTAGGCCCACTGGTAGCAGAGCAACACCAGAGATGGAAACTAAGACTCTAACAATGATTTTCACTTGTGTATCTTTATACTCCTTATCCCCAATCGAAACAACTTATTGTGACTTGGATTGGTGAAGTGTATCACCGATAAAGATAATGGTAGAGGCTATATCTTTCAGGTAAGCTAAGTAAAGAAATTATGATGATCAATGAACTAGACAATACTTCCTGAAGAGTTAGACTTGTTTTACATGAGGCAAGATCCATACAGAGAGTTGGAATTCTATTAGTGTGTCGCCAAGTGTTGTAGTTGCTACAACCAACCTCCAAAATTATATCCATGCTTTGAATTTGGATCCTTCCTTTGATCCATAGGATCTTACCTAATATTGTCTTCAAGTATTCATGTTGTGATCAAGACTTATCTTTTCATGTTTTTCTTGTGATTTACTGAATCCCATCTTGATATATTTCTAACAAAACCTAACTCTTGAATTGACCTTGCAGCATTGTTGGGCTTGCCTCCAAAAAATGCACAATCTTGGAAGGTAGGCCAACCTCTCCCCTAGAAAGTGCACAATTCTTCTTGGCAGGCTAGCCTTGAGCATGCAAACTACACAATTCTATATGGCAGCCCAACCTTGACGATGGAACGTGTGCAAAGCATCCCTTGAGATCAGAAACTGCATAATAGATTGAGTTGAGAAGTTGTTGAGTGCTCGGAAATTACGTAATCCTTCTTAGGAGTATGCATGCAAGTTTCTCGAAAAAGAAAAAAAAATGAAAAAGCATCCCTAGAAAATAGGGATTCATTAATTAGTTTCTCGAAGGTGGCACACTTACTATTTTTGGAACTTTCTGCCAAATGTCACTTTTCCCTTTATTTTAGCAAAGCACAGAATAAACCCTAATTAGTCTAGATCTATATAATGGATGCCCCTAGAGCTCATTTTTACATTTGATTTTGGAGATCTAGTATTCTTAAGGAGGTCAAGGAGCCTTCGGTGGAGTTTGTGCCGCTTTTCTGGGTGATTTTTGCTTTTGTTACTTGTTCTGTCGCTTTTTATCGTTTGACTTCTATTAATGTTGTTTTTCTTGTTTATTTTCATGGTTGTTGGAATTTTGATGTATATTAGATTGAACAAGTGTTGATTTGGCCCATTTTTCACTTTTAACAAGTGTCGCATTAGTTTTCCTATTTTTCCCCATTAGTGGTCACCGTTATGACGACTCTCCATGCATGGTTGTTTTTCCTTTTGAATGTTGAGCTTCCACACTTTTTTTGCACCAATCTATCCATACTTAGTTAGATATACACTTTAACGTGCACTATCACTCAAATCTTCTTATTTCCCACACCCTTGCCACACAGATCTGCTCATCCCTTGGTAATGTATCACCTTGTCTAGATGGGAATTGGACAAGTCTAAGGCTCAATATATCATCTTAGCATATGAGACTACACAATGCATAGTACCAGGCTAACCCAACAACACATTGCAAAGTTCCACGGCTCAATCTCTCACCCTTGGCCATTGAGACTATGTAATGCTCAATCTCCACCTCAGTCTTCCCAAGAAGAAATGTGCATTGGGTAGTCTCCAGCCTCAGGATGCATCGTTGGTCACTAAGACTATGCAATTTTGAGTTCCCTCAACCAATATCTCTTTGTCACTTCAGAAATTGTGCAATTTTCCTCATCAGTCCATGTAGTTTTTTCTTGATCTTGCTTTGTAAGTTGATTTGTTGAAGCTAATTTATGTTTTCCATGAGTGATTTTTCCTCCCACATGTATTGCAGGTGTTAATAAATTATCTTCATCATTCACTGTTATCATGGCACCCAAGAGAATTGCTTCAAAGGATACCATAGAGAGCGGCATCAGGGAGGCAGTTGAGAGTACGCCAGTTTACTTAGACACTCAACTATTTGTATAAAAGAAATCAAATATCACATGGTAGAAGGTGAATGAAATTTTCTCAGCAAGAACTTTCAAAGTAGATTTGGAAGACTGGCAGGCGTATGTCAATCCCTGGAAGTTAGGGTTACACAGGGTTGTATGTAGATATATTGATTTTCCATGCACAAATGTTGTCATCTAGACAATATCCCATATAGAGCTAAAGACTATGACTCTCAATAGTGCCAGTGGATAGAGGCTTGCTTCTTTTTTGGCAGCATACTATCTCTCATGTACCATTTTCCTAAGCCAAAATCACTCATGGACTCATACTTCCACATGAAAGCCAACTACTTGAGCACGAAGGAGATTTTTAAAGGCTGGGTGAAACATCCAAGAAATTTTCCTGAGATAGCCACCAACACCGAAAAGACAAATTCTCTCAAGAGGGCCTATCATCTCTTGATAGTTTTATGTTGCAGAATGTATAGCCAACATAACACCAAGACCTTTTCTAATGGGTGGGCTTTCTTTATGTACCAGGTTTTGAATGAAGGTAAACCATTCAACTAGCCATATTTTTTGGTTTAGCATCCACAAATCCACATATCTAATGCCCTGAGTCCTCCCAAGGGTGGGCCAACTAGATTTTGCATGCCTTCATATCTACTAGATGCAATTTGCACATAGTTTATTCCCTAACATGAATTGGACTTGGACACCAAAAGAGCTTGGCGTGTATGTTTATTGCAAACTGCTTTCAGAGTGAAACCACGGAGGTGTAATGGAGAATATAACTAACCACTTCCTCAGTCCATTGTACAAGTTGATATTTGAGGATGAACCATCATGCATGTCGCATAGGGAAATGGAAGTAGTGTCAGAGATAACAGATTGGTTTGCCTCACTGGATGGCACTTTCCTCAAGGTATTCAGTAGATATAAGTCTCTGCATATTTTACCGAGGTATGCCACCCATAAGTTATTCATGCAAGAGGTTTCATATCATCTCTCCACAGGGTTGTCAGCAGCTTTGCACATCAAGAAAAAATCACCTTGGCCAACTCTTCCTATGCAAATTGGATTGTACGAGATCAAGAATATGAAAGTCGTGGATACCGAAGGAAAGGAAATAGAAAATTTTTCACTCGGTACTCGTGAATTAAATCTATATGATCCTTAGAATATTCGCAGAGACCATTCGAAGAGGATCCATTTGCAGTGGCTAAGTGAGGCCTTTCACTCGCTAGAGGACGAACTATGGAAGAATTTTTACAATGCCTCCAATTCCCACGATTCGATCAGTTTTGTAGGAACTTTAGAAGTTGCTACACAACATGAAGTCACTCTAGAGGCAACACCAGTAGAAGAGAACAACCCAGTCTGCGAAGGGAAAGAGGAACATTATGCATAGTCCATGGATAGAGCAAAGTTGTAAGAGGCAAGCATATATGTTCATTATGAGAGCAGCCATAGCAGTGGAGAAGAGGAAATAGAGCATACAGGAAGAAGAACGAAAGTAGAGGGAAGAACAAGAGTAGAAGAAATTGGAGGAATAAAGGCAAAAGTAGGAAGAGGAGGAAAGGTGAAAAGTAATTGTAGAAGAAACAATGTGAAGACAAGATGAATAACAAGAACAGAATGGACAGCTAGAGGAGGAGATAAAATAGATGCAGGGCAAGGAGATAGCTTGAGATATAGAGGAGTTGATTAAAATCCAAGACATGCACAAGGAAATAGAGCCACAAAATCAAGATGTCATCATGATGCAAAGTACACATCAGGTCACCATTCATTCTTTCCATATTCAGGTAGAGCAAGCTCCAAGCCAGGAATAGGAAATTCTTCCTGTCAATGATGGTCTAGTTATGGACACGTACAATATGATTTATGATGAGATTCAGAAAAATATTGTACAAGAAAGGAATAAACATTTTCCAAATGACCTCGCATCTCCTGCGTTCATCAAGGAAAGGGTGATCATGAAAGACACTAGAAGAAATCTAGGTGCCATTGTCACAGCCAACTTTACCTTCATAGGTTCTTCAAAGTCAAATCATAGGGGCTTCATTGGGGGAGAAATACCATACCACATGGGTTCATATTAGGGTATATATATTGAGGAAAAAATGACATAATATATTGAGCATATATTAGGGGGTAAAGGGTTTTAATATTGGCGGGTATAAAAAATGGATCTCAACGTTAATGAAAAATATAAATGGGTATAGTAAATTTTAATGAAAAAATGGATACCTACATTATCTAGTGAAAGTTGGGGCTTTCTAAATTGGGAAGGTGTATTGGGTTCATATTTGTAGGGGATTAAACAATGTTATTTTTAGAGGTATTTTCCAATACGTAGTTAAATTATGTGTATTGTTTAGTATGCCACGAACATAGGTGATATGTCAGACATTCATTGAGTGAATCCCCTGTGAGTCAAATATAGACTATTTGATGGTTGCTAACAAGTAATTAGCAAAGAAATTACAGGCTACTAGGCAAGAGGTTGAAAAGCTCCGAGTAGATTTATAGAAGGAAACTCCCACACATGTATATCTAGAAGAACTAAAGATAACGATACTCGATCAAGTATTAAAACTAGGAGAGACCATGTAGAGTCTTTATGAGGAGCTTGTTATCATGCATAAGGTAGTTTTCCACTTGCATGGGTTGCAACAAAAGTGTAAATATTATTTCAAAACTCTCTAGGTTATCAAATTAGTTATTGTTGTAGTGCATGAATAGTCAATGCAATACAAAGGGGCACCTCTTGAATTGGGAAAGAAGACAAGGAAAGAGGCAGAGTTGGAGACGGAAAAGGTTTGGATTCTCATTTAGAATAACAAACAACTTTCCTCATTCATTTCCAACACTTAGTTCTCATATGCACGACTCTACAACATCATGGACTTCTTTTTGAAATCACATGGGATCCCACGAGTTGGCTCACACACAGAGATCAACCGCGGGAATCAAGTTAGGTAGGATATTAAAGAATACTTGGAACAATTGATACAGGAAGCCATCAAGGAAGGTCTTGAATGAAACAAATAGTATATTCACAATTACATTGGTGTCCCTATCCAAATCAACACAATGTTTCTCCTACTCAAGAAGGAAAATGAAACTAGTTCCAAGTCAGTGTACCTGAATGCCATCAAGGCTAGAGTCTGCATCCAACCTGAAACCATTGCACAATTTGGGGATATCATCATGCAATACAAATTTTTGTAATGTTACATAAATGAGAAACATCAAGTGGAAGTTGTTGAGATGGAGTTTCCCCAAATTCAAGCTTAATTGTTTTATCTTATTAGGTTTTCTATTTGGCTCTACCCAATTTTGTCTTAAATGGGTACGAGTGTATTATAATACTATTGTGTAATTAATTCGTAAGTGGAATTACAAGTGTCAATATTGGAATGTTATGGGTCATGATGTAATGAATGTAATGAGTCATTTTGTTAAGAATTTGAAGGGTCGTGAGGGAAGTCCAAGAGTCACAAGAGGAAGTGAATAGTCACCCCTTTTGTTATAAATAGACCCTCATAACTCATGTAAAGGGATTTTGGGATCCAAGCTTTTGGCTAGGCTTAGGCTTAGGATCAAGAGCATGGGAGTTTGTGAGAGCCTTGGTTTCACCGTAGCTTAGAGGGAGTATCTTTCTTTGGAGGAGAGGGTGTTGACTTCATGTTCCACAATTAAAGCTAGTGGTCCATCCATGGTATATGTATGATTGGAACTTTCTCTTAATCAAAACTCGGAGTCGACACATTTTCATGCATATTTTATGAATATAGTAGGAATATTCTTGTTATGTTTGTAATGTATGTTATTTAACCTATGCTTATGAACTATTTCATTTGCATTGGTATGAATCTTGTTGAATGTGTGTTGTTTTTTAATTACATCAATGTTAACGTGTGAACTATTTCGTAGATTAGCTTGTGAAGTCTTTATTCTCGTGTGTTCCTTTCAAGATGCATATTATAATAGTCTTCTAAGGGACTCACTCATTTTCCCTTCGTGTGTTATAACCTCCATGTATTGCACTTGACTTTCCATAGAGTCTCACACTTGTTCCCACCAAAGTAACCTGTTGTAGCGGCTACAGCCATCCTCCAAAATTTTACCTTAACTTCATTTTGGAGCCTCCCTACCAACCATTCTTAGCAACATGTCTTGCATTGCCCAGGTACTTATGATTTCAATTGAGTTTCTTTGTCTTATCAACTTGTGTTCTCTAACTTGTTTGTCTTTCACCCGCAAGTTGACCTCCCGTGACATGGTCTCAAACTGGTTCTTGTGTTGACTTGGAAAACTACGCAGCACTGGAGGAAAACCAGGATTGCTATCCAAAATTACATAGTGCATCCTGGAAGTTGACACTACCCTCCATAATTGCTTAGAGAAATTAGGTTTCCTTCCCCAAGAAAATTACGCAGAGCAGCCCATCATCGAGATTTCTATCAAAATTTGCATAGTTCTAGTTGGAAACATTGGCTTCAGTCTAGAAATTGGGCAGAGCTTAAGGGGAAGCCAGAGCCACTTAGCCCAAAAACTACACAGAAGTCATCCCAAGGCTTGCTAACCATTTCATGTGATCACAGGTTGACTAGTTCACTCCAAGACTGTTCAATCTTCCTTGCATACATGGACAATTTTTCCCAAAAAAGCAAAAAGAAAAAAAGAAAAAAGCATCCCTAAATTTTAGGGATCTATTTTTAGTAGTTGGTGGTTACATGCAAAATCCATTTTAGAAACCTCCCACCAAGTGTCGCTTTTCATAGATTTGTGGCATGCTAGTCATAAGCCTCGATATTGTCAAAACTATTTATTCAATGCCTAATAGCTCATTCTTCACTATCAATCTTCAATCTATGGCATTCCCAGTGCATCTAGGAACCTTTGGCACACTCGTCAAAACATTTTTCCGGATAAGTCCACTTTTCATGTATTTTGCTACTTTTATGTCGCTTTTTTTGTTTGAATTTTTGTGAATTTTGTTTGCTTGATTTTATTTAATGCTTGTTGTCATTTTAATGCATGTTAGATTGTAGAAGTGTTGTTCCAAGTTTTTCATTACATTTATTTGCTTTCACATTCATGACATTATTTATGCACTAACATTCATTGTTGCAGGGACTTGCTTCACACACTCCATTTTTTTCCTATCTTATCAAATCCTACACTTACTGATTGCATGCATGTTCATCACTCATGTATACACCATCTTTCCACATGCATTCAATCCTTATTGATTTTTAGTTTCCCGATGGTAGGTCTGATCCGGATTTAAACAGGAACACAACAAAATACAGAGATAACCATATACACAAATATACAGTGGAAATAATACTTCATTTCATTAATGGAAAATACTGAAATATGCTTACAACCAGAAATGGAAATAAACCAACTAGGGCGATGGTAGCCTATCTCTGAGAAGAGATGTGGTGACTACATGCCTATGAACTGTGTTACAATGAGGCTCGGAGGCCTATTTATTGTTGAGAAACAATGAAAAACCCTTCACATCCCAAAACCTAACCCTATAAGATGAAACACCAAATTGTGGGCCCCGTTTGGGTAAATTGGTACATCAATTTCCCGGGGTCGTAACTTTGGCATATGATCTCCGTTTGTTGACGCGTATGATAGCTCGTTAGAAAGATCTATCCGAGAACTACCACTTGGGAAGGGAAACATGGGTTGCCCCCAGATTTCCCAAAAAAAACGTCGTTTAGGGCCTCAAAACGGCTCCGGAAGTTCAGGACCCGAAAAACTGCTAAAAATAGTAAGTTGTGCTACAATTAAGGAAACTGAAAATGCTGAGAAAGACAATGGTGGGGGTCCATGTGGACTTGGCAGGTGGCCCCCAATATCCACCTGGATCATTCCTCCCCCCTTAGGAAGCAATGGTCCCCATTGCGTTGAGCTCCCCCATGAGATGAGGAAACTTCTGCTGAACCTGTTCCCTGGTGAACCACTTGCCCTTCTGGAGGAGTTGGCCTCGTTTGACAACTCGGTATAGTTGGATATTCTGTTGGCGAGTGTTCTTGATCTGTGTGTCCATGATCCGATCAGTTGCAGCTTGTTCCATGCAATCTGGATTTAATTCTGTGGGTTGGAGCTGTTCTGCAATGTCGGATGTATCTAGCAATGGTGGAAAGTATGGCCGAAGGCGGTCCACATTGAACACTGGGTGCAGGCCCAGGAATGGGGGAATCCTGAGCTCAAATGCATTGTCTCCCATAGCCTTAGTAATGGTGTAAGGACCATATCGGAGTGGTCTCAATTTCCGATAGGCTCCAGTAAGGCGTTCCTTTTGCAAATGCAACCAGACTTTGTAGCCCACCTGAAACTTGTGTGGCACCCGATGTTGATCA